>PVJS01020078.1:0-33007 GCA_004027185.1 Glis glis | reverse complement strand
AAAAAGTTAGCCAGAACTACTGTTGCAAGCTTGAGCAAAGTTTTATTATTACAGAGAGATATCGGGGACAGAGTAATCAAAGCACTACGCCACAGGTGACGCAGTGCAGTGCCTTGAAAGTAAGGCACGGCCGGGCATGGTGGCGCACGCTTGTAATCCCAGTACTTTGGGAGGCAGAGACCAGAGGATCCGGGTTCACAGCCAGCCTCAGCTCTCTCTCTCTCTCTCTCTCTCTCTCTACTTAGTGAGGCCCTCTGCAACTTCGTGAGACCCAGTTTCAAAATAAAGTACAAAAAAATAGGGCCGGGGTGTAGTGCGGAGGTAGAACGCCCCCGCATTCAATCCCCGGTACCGCAAAAAAAAAAAAAGAAAGTAAGGCACTAATGCCTTTGAACATATACAATTTTTATAAGAATTAATTATCTCTTGTTTTTCATCCTGCTTAACCAATAGTCTTCTTTTTTCCATCAAAAGCAGGTGCAATTCCGTCAGTTATCTCTGTTGTGTAAGTCCTTGTTAGCCTTCTTTGTTCATCCTCACAGGGGCAAACATCACTGATAAAAATATGTTACTTGGTTAGCAAGGTCAGGGGGCTTCATGAAGCTTGCTTTGTTTTTTGTTTTGTTTTGTTTTTATTTTCATTAAAGTTTAAAGCATGTGTATTGCCTACCCGTGTCCTTGGTGAGTTCTCAGCATCTCCTTATCTCTATCTGCTAGAAGTTACTTATTATGTTGAAAACTTGTTTTATAATAAAGAAAAGAAACAGGAATACAGGAATACATACTTTAAAAAAGTATGGAGGATTTGGGACTATAACTATTTTGTGTTATCAGTAATTAATATTGGGTTAATATAGCTTGCTTTTTCATCTCTTAATGTTAGTCTTAGCTGTTGTGAAAGTCTATAATTCTTTTCTCATTTCATGTCTGTCCTTGCCTTGTAACATTCAGTGTTTAGCTGGGCTAATAGCCAACTTTTAGCTGACCAAGGTCAACCTTGGCTGCAGCTCTCAGCTGACAACTTAGAGACAGAGAAAAGGATTTTATTGTTCTGCCTGAGTATGAGAGCTTGTTCTCACTATTAGAAATTGATACCTATTAGCAATCAGTGCGTGTCCAATCCCCATCATCAAGACCTTCAGCAACTTAGCAAAACCCTGTTTCAAAATACAAAAATAAAGCCGGGCGTGGTGGCGCACACTTGTAATCCCGGTACTTGGGAGGCTGAGACCGGAGGATCATAGGTTCGCAGCCAGCCTCAGCTACTTAGTGAGGCCCTCCACAACTTAGTAAGACCCCGTTTCAAAATAAAGAATAAAAAACATAGGTCTGGGGGTGTAGCCCAGAGGTAGAATGCCCATGGGTTCAATCTCCAGTATGGCAAAAAAATATATATAAATAAATAAAAATAAAAAAATAAAATAGGGCTGGGGATTTAGCTCAGAAAAAGAAAGGCCCTGGATTCAATCCCCAGTATCAAGGAAGGAAGGAAGGAAGGAAAGAAGGAAGGAAGGAAGGAAGGAAGGAAGGAAGGAAGGAAGGAAGGAAGAAAGAAGGGGGTAGGGATGTTGCTACTTCTATATGCATAATTGTTTCCTTAATATCAACCAGCATGTTCCTTGGTACCTAGCTTAGTGATTAATTTTTCACGGATCTTTGTCCAGGAGATTATCCCTGGTATTCAGAACATACATTCTCCGTTTACATGCTAAACATTTCATTCTCACATAAGACCCTACCTGGTTCCTCACAGGATACAGGTGACCAGCATCAACCTGCTCTTGGCCTCTGTGCACACTACATGCAGAGCAGAGTTGTCTGCTAAGCTGGTTCTCACTTGTTCATCTTCTGCCTTTCACCTCCAGAACCCCCTTTCTATCTGCACGCATCCGCACCTTTTATGCATATTCACCTTCACGCGTGAGGTATTAGTGGGGAGGAGAAATGTACGTGGAAATTCAATGCACTTGCCTAATTATTATTATTATTATTATTATTATTATTTTGGTGGTACAGGGGATTGAACCCAGGGGTATTCTACCTCCAGGCTACACCCCCAGCCCTATTTTTTATTCTTTATTTTGAAACTGGGTCTCACTAAGTTGTGGAGGGCCTCACTAAGTAGCTGAGGCTGGCCGTGAACCCGGATCCTCTAGTCTCAGCCTCTCAAGTACTGGGATTACAAGCATGTGTCACCATGCCCAGCTCACTAATTATTTTTTAACTGTAGGACATTTAGGGGAACTAAAGCTAGCTATTATTATCTTATATCTGACTTACAACATTTTAACTACAAAATTGTATAATATTTCTTATTTCCAGAAGATTCTTACATTCAACCTCATCAAAAACTCAAGTTAAGTGACATAGTTGATCCTATAGTTTTATTAAGATGGGTATTATGCTTTGAAGAAGTTATAGTAAAAAATTAAAACCACAGGTATGTATTAAAATCACCTACAATTAATGTCTCTGATTTTAACAAAACACAAAAAATCCCGTTACATCCATTTATCTTTATTAAATAAAATTACAAAATCAAGTGAGAGCTTGTAGGTTTATTTCACTCATTTTAATGTGGGGATGGACATTCTCAATTTCACTAGTAAAAAACTAAAATTAGAGAAAAAATTGTTTTAAAAGGAGGTATAGAATGGAAGAAACGAGGACTATGACGATAGCCCATGATTACATTTAAAATACAACTAAGTACCCTGAGGAAGCAGGCAAAGGTGACTATTTAGAGATATCATACAGAATGCTTTTTTAAAAATGTATGTCACCACAGAATTCAAAGTCTCAAAATGACCTTGGCAAGTTTTTGTTATGATATTAAATGAACAAAATAGTGTCCCATCTTTTTCCAGTAAGGCTTCTTAATCCCTGTGAAACTATTGATTTAAAGGCTCCCAGAAAATAAAAATTGCACAGCATTATCAATCTGTAATTATAATCACTCTTGCTTTTCAGTAACTTGGTATCCCAAGATGTAAGGTTGAGGTCCTCATTATTGAGTGTTCTTTTGCTTCATTATCACAGCTGTGGCTTTTTTTTTTAATGTTGGTAATTTTTAACTTTTATTAACAATTGTTTTAATACCAGGGACATTCATTTGGGCAGAAACAGAAAATGGTAATGAGTAAATGAGAAGTAGGCTCTATTTACTTAGGCTCATAGAATGCACGCTTGTTTTTTTACCTGTGACATGACTATTTGAAGCCAGCAGCCCTCTGCTTCCATTCCTCCTGACTTGCTGCAATGATTTATGTGTATGCTAACAGGAATCCATGTCCCAAAGTGACAACTTGAAAGACTGCAAATGCCGCCAGGTGGTTGATTATCAGGGAAGTTATTGAAATACATGAAGTCAAGTATTCAGTGGGCGGTACCAGTAGGTCAAACACAATTTATCACAACAGATAAAAGTGTCCTTGAGTAGATCTCCTTACATTTGTAACATCATGAAATAAATTACATATTAAAGTAAAAACAAAATGAAGGAGATATTTCTCTGCTTTTGACCTTGACAATCTGATGTCTTGGTTTTTCATTTGACAGGTCTACAGTACCAGCTCCTTCATTTTGGAGATAAGATGTGCATTGTGAAAGTTTTCAATTCATTTTTGAATTTTTTCCATGATCATCAAATATCCATTAACCTTGAGGTCCATGTGTGAAGGAGATTTTGAAATGAAATGATGACTTGAAATTTTTAAATACTTGTTAATGTTACTCCTTTTTTAATGATTTAATTTATTTTAACTGCTACATAAACACATAAAGATTATATATTTAATGTGATAATGTGATGTTTTAATAGATGTGACACTGAGTAACATTTATATCATATTAAGTATACCTATTTTCTAAAACACATCACTTATTTATGGTAAAATTTTCAAAATCCATTTTTCTAGCTCTTTTGAATTATACTATTGTCATTCATAGTCACCTTATTGCCCTCCTGTATGGTGGAACCCACAACTTCTTGCTCCTATGTAACCGTAACTTAGTAATACTTGACCAACCTTTCTCCATCCTTCTCTCCCATGCACAATTCCCATCCTCTGGTAATCACCATTCTACTTTCACTTCCATGAGGTCAACTGCTTCAGGTTCCACATGTTAGATCATGCGGCCTTTGTCTTCCTGTGCTTGGCTTATGTCACTTAACATAATAATCTCCAGTTATAACTACATTGTCACAATGGACAAATTTCACTCATATTTATGGAAGAGTAGTATTTTGCTATGTAAATGTACCATGTTTGGTTTATTCATTCATCAATCAATGGACACATTTCTTGACAATTCTGAATGGTGCTGTGGTGAACATGGGGGTGTGGATGTCCCTTGGAGATAGTGATTTCATTTTTTTTTATATATACCCAGTAGTGGGACTGCTGAATCATACAGTAGCTCTAGTATTGTCACTTGTTGGCTGTATGTTCATTAATTCACAAGAGAGGATTGTATATGTGTCTTCATGAAAGAATATGATACCAGGTCTCAGGAGATGGTCCATGCTTAATATTCAGAAATTTAAGAAAATTTAAGAAACTTGTTTGATGACTAGAAATATACAGAAATTACTTTACTCTTCTTTTCCTTTATAAAACATAAAGTGCCTTTCTAGCAGTGATAATTTTATGGAAGTGTAAATGCTAACCAATTTCTAGTCTGGTTACTGCAGATAAACGAACAAAAATTATTGTCTTGGGATGAGGAGGAGAGCCTCTTCTGCTTGTGGCTGGAACATGTGATTGAGGGAGTAAGGATGAATTCTAAAAGGCCGTCAGGATTCCTGCCCTGCATCTATGCACCCCACCTTTGACTGGAAGTTAGACCTTTGATTGTGATGTTATAATCATGCCTATCATTATGTCATTTCCCCTAAGGCACTGTCTTAGTTAAATAAAAAGAAATACAATTCCTGCTGGTTTTAAAAAAGTAAGCTACCTTGTTTCTGGGCCATATGTCAAAGGACTTGGGTACCATTCAGGAACTGAGAACATCCTTTGGCCAACAGAAAACACAAAAATGGGACCTCAGTCCTGTATCCAGAAGGGAAGTGAATTATCAACAACTTTGTGAGTCTGGAAAAGAACTCCAGGCCTCTCAAAAAACAAGGGTCTAGTTGGTATTTTGGTTTTAAACTTTGAGACCCTGAATGGAAAGATTAGCTAAAATGTTCTAGACTCCTTGTGCATAAAAACTGAGATAATAAATATGTGCTTTAAAAAAAAACTGCTACCAGGAGTGATGGAGCATGCCTGTACTCCCAGTAATTGGGAGGTTGAGATGGGAAGATTGCAGGTTCGAGGCCAACCTTAGCAACTTAGCAAGACAATCAGCAACTTAGTGAGACCCTAATTCAATTTTTTTTGAGGTACTAGAGGATTGAATCCAGGGGCATTCTACTTCTGGGCTACACCCCCAGCCCTATTTTTTATTCTTTATTTTTAAACGGGGTCCCACTAAGTTGCAGAGGGCCTCACTAAGTAGCTGAGGCTGGCTACGAACCCAGATGTCCTGGTGAGACCCTACTTCAAAATTTAAAAAAATTAATTAAAGGGCTGTGGATGTAGCTCACAGGTAGAATGTCCCCCTGGGTTTCCTCCCCAGTACACTCCCCAAAATATTCATCAGTAACAAACTAGTATAGGCATACAGGGTAGTCTTAATAACTGAAAAATGTGTTAAGATTATGAGGAGGAAGAAGTTTTCTCTCAAATTTTTACCTCTTTAGTGCCAAGAAAATCTAACACTGTCTTCTTATATTCAAAGCTTAGTAAAAAAAAATGCACAATTCTAGAATAAAAGGTTGAAGGAAAGATTATATTTTAAAGTCAGACATCATAAATGTGTGTTAGCATGATATATATTGCAGAAAAATTATTTTGCACACTTTAATATAATTTGTAAAGGCTCATTGACCAAAATATTTTAACTGGATGCTGCAATTAAAATAATTTACAGGCTTTGCTTGATTTAAAGCTACACTAATGCAAGGTCATTAATTCCTATAATTATGCTTAATGCCATTCGTTATAGCAAAAGAGAATATATACAATACCTGACTGTAGGCAGTTATTCTTTAAATTACTATAAAATATTTTACCAATGAAATACTGCTTTATTTCACTTATATAAAGAACAAGGTAGCAAAAATAATACGCAACATGATATAAATCAAGAAACTGTAAATTTAAAATTCTTATAAATTTTGTTTTCTATGCTGATTTTGCTAGAAGCAAAAGTGATTTACATGTGATAGCATCATTGTAATTATTGCATCAATTAAAAAGATACGAGTACAATGCATCATAGTCGAATTAAATAAAGAGCTAAAATCTAGATTTAGGACTGATATTCTACATATTTTAAGAAAAGTCATTTAATTTTCTCTACATATCTAAAATTAATGCTAAAGCACATATTAAAATGCTTTATTCTGACATCCTGAGTATTGTTTGGAAAAGTTATTAAAGGGGTTTCACATTCCTCAAAAAAGAAGGAATTTCAAGAAGGCAAGAAACATAAACCCTTAGGCCAATGCTTGTATAGGAATTACACACAAAGCAACATTATAACAGAAATGTAAGGTGCTAAAGCAGTATGCAGGTGTGCACACAACATCTCATCTAATGTTTGAATATGCCATCCCTGAAAGCCCCTTTCTAGCCATTCTCTTACCCACTGAATGAAAAGTTTGCATTGTTTTTACTTATAAATTCACTGTCCAAATCTGTGTCCTTATATATTACAATGCTTAGTTATGCATTTAGTTGGATTTAACATGAATGGGATCACAATCCCTCTTATACTTATGTCACCTGCCACAAGTAGATAGGAGAACAAATGATAAGAGCAAAAGGAATTAGGTGATGTGTAGAGGAAGATTTATGATTGATTACAGAGTCTTTGCACAACACTGTTCCTTCTCTCCTGGGGACAAGAGGCCTCTTGAAGCCCCTTTTCTATGTGGTGGGTAGAGCTGTGCCGTTTAGTCACTGTGCTTCTTTCTGCTTCATCTACTTTTTGTTTATTTTCAACTGACCTGAGGGAAATTTTCAACTGAGGGAAATATCATTTCTTCATCAAAGGAAGTTGTGTAAGTTAGGTAACTGCCAAGGTGGCGCTGGGGGTTCATTGCTGCTCTACTTTCAAGAAAGCTATTCATGATTCAATCTCAGGTTGTAGATGTAAGCTTAGATTTAAAAAATGCAGCCTGGCATAGCGATGCATGCCTGAAATCTCAGTGCTTGGGAGGCTGAGACAGGAGGATTGCAGGTTTGCAGCTTCAGAAATTTAGCAAGCCCTCTGCAACATAATGAGTCCCTGTTTCAAAATAAAATAAAATAAATAAAATAAAATAGTGCAGGGGGTATAGCTCAGAGATAGACTGCCCCTGGGTTCAATTCTCAGTAATACACACATACACACAAAAATAATAATCAAAACAAAAATAAAAATGCAACCATATTTTCAAGTTCCTTTAAGCAGAGAAAGGGTAAGTTCATCCCAATGTGACTATCCACATCACCTATTGTGTCACATTAAAACTCTTATTTGCTTACGCTATAAATATTATCTATGTGTAAGGAATTGGCCAGATACCTGTCTCATATTATTTACAAAGTCACGATCTTTGCCTTCAAGTCATAGTATAAAGTATAAATTGGTAAAGTATGGCCTCAGGGTCCAAGCAATCACATGTTTGTTTTCATAAATAATATGTCTTGGAACACATCCAAGCTCATTTAGTGACACATTGTCTGTATCTGCTCTGGGGAAATAATGACAAGTTGTATAGCTGTGGACACGACTGCATGTTCCACAAGGTCTGTGATATTTACTAACTAGCCCTTTACAGAAAATGTTTTCTGATTCCTGATATAGAAAGAAATTCATTAAAATGATTATAAAAATTCAATTTTTCTAGTGTACTATTAGTTTTTATTGGTACTTTACACTTTCTGCACAACTATAAAGATTTTCTAAATTATCTCCCAATAAAATACTTGTATTTGAGTTCCTGACTCAAAGTTGATTTTGAGACAACTGATGTCTTAAAATTTTCCTTGTAGAGGTCTTTTACCTCTTTGGTTAGGTTTATTCCCAAGTATTTTATTGTTTATCATGAGTGGAAATGTCTTCTGGATTTCTTTTTCAGTGGATTTATAGTTGGCATACAGAAAAGCTTCTGATTTTTTAAGATTTATTTTGTATTCAGACACTGTGCTGAATTTGTTGATCAGTTCTATGAGCCTTTTGGTTGAGTTTTCTGGATCTTCTAAGTATAATATCATGTCATCTGCAAATACAGATAGTTTCAGTTCCTCTTTTCCTATTTGTACCCCTTTTATTTCATTCTCTTGCCTTCTTGCTCTGGCTAGAGTCTCAAGTACTATATTGAAAAGGAGTGGTGACAGCTGACATCCTTGTCTTGCTCCTATTTCTAAAGGGAACTCTTGAAGTTTTTCCCCATTCAGTATGATGTTGGCTGTGGGCCTATTGTATATCGCCTTTATGATGTTGAGGTATGGTCCTTCTATTCCGATTCTCTGCAGAGTTCTTATCATGAATGGGTGTTGGATTTTGTCAAATGCGTTTTCAGCATCTATTGGAATGATCATGTGATTTTTGTCTTTAGTTCTGTCTATGTGGTGGATTACATGGATTGTTTTTCGTATGTTGAACCAACAAGATAGGGGATACCAGATGTGGATCATAGCATATGGATTCTCATTTTGGGACTTCACTGCTAGGCCACTACTCTGGTTTTTGGTGGTAGTACATTAGGGAGTAAAAATTCTTAGCACAAAAGAAGCCTCTGAAATACTATGACCCTCACAGATGAAACTGGGTGGAGTGCAGGAAAAAAAAAACAGTTCATACTGGAATGCATAATCACTTCAGTGGTTGAGGCATGCTGTAAAAATGGCAATTATAAGTAATTATGGGAATTGATGAGGTTATTGGAAGATCCTAATTGAAGTGATAGCCCTTTATATATATATATATATATATATATATATATATATATATATATGCCATTTATATCTACCCAGATAATGGTGATTCTCTGTTTAAAGGATCTTCCATTTACAAATAAGCCACTTATAAAAAGAGGTAAATTCTCAGGTCAGGAATATATTTTATGCTAAAATATTGATGCTGATGTGGATGAACTGAGACCCTGAGATCTTTGACAGGGACTTCTAGGTAGACATTCTTGAGAAACCCTGAACCACAGAT
Organism: Glis glis; assembly: GCA_004027185.1. Taxonomy (NCBI): domain Eukaryota; kingdom Metazoa; phylum Chordata; class Mammalia; order Rodentia; family Gliridae; genus Glis; species Glis glis. The sequence continues at coordinate 23,746 of PVJS01020078.1, read as the reverse complement.
CTGTTTGACCTTCTCCACACAAGAAAAGTGTCCCCTTCTCCTTACTACCAGGCCTACCTTTATTGGGAAAAGATGCAAAGAGCTACCTTAACAAGCTTCTTGCTATCCTCAATATTTATCTTCCTTTGTCCTTATTGTGTCTAGACTCATAGTTCTCAGATGTTAATGTACATAAAAATCACCTGGACAATGGTTTAAATACAGACCCCATTCCCAGGAGTTCTTATTTGTTAAGTCAGGGTGAGGCCATACATGTGAATTCCAATAAGCCCACGGGTGATGATGCTGCAGAGTCAAGGACAACACTTTAGCGACTCTAACTACACTCCTAACAAGGGTCAAGTTTCAGCATGGCTCAATAAAAGAGAAATGTCAAAGGGATTATTCACTGGAGGAGTATGGTCTTGCAGGACCAAGAGAACAAGTCTGCAAATGGGTCATGACTGTACAGGACCAGTATGGGGTTCAGGTTTTAAACTGATTAAGGACAATTTATTGACATTGGGGAAACTCGCCCATGATTCAGAATTCTGTGACTGTTCAAGGACACCCGGGGATGTTGTTAATAGTCTCCTCTGAAACTGACCAACATAGCCTTAATACTCTCCTCATCTCCCGTTTAGACAAGCTATCTCTCTATCTCTAGGTCCTTGAACACAATATTCATGGATCATTTAAATTTAGATATTCTTAATTTAAAATTCTTTAGGAAATATCAATATTTGTGTCTACAGGAAATATCAATCATTTAAAAATCCTCTTTACAGTTTTAGAAACCAAAAGTGTCTTACCAAAGACCTAATAAACATCGGTTTAAAATATAGCCATCTTGCCGGATGTGGTGGCACATGCCTGTAATGCCAGCATTTAGGAAGCTGAGACAAGAGTATCAACGGGTTCTGGGTTCGAGGCCAGCCTCAGTAATTTAGCAAGACACTCACCAACTTAGTGAGACTCTGTTTCCAATTAAAAGATAAAATAGGGCTGGCAGTGTAGCTCAGAGGTAGAATTCCCCAGGGTTCAATCTGATGAGGTAGAATAGAAGAGATAAAATTTTAGGTAGAAAGGATACAAATTGGGAAGGAAAGGAAAATATAGTTTTAAAAAATCTAAAACCCTTAGCTACTGCAGGGCTTGCCTGGGACTTGCCTGAAGAGCCAAACCCTTATCTTTAAAATCACATTGGGCTAGCTTCACATCTGAAATTCCTGAGGGGATTAGATTCTAGAAAAAGAGCTTCACCTTCAGACAGAATTCCCCTGGCCTCAGTTTCCTGGGAAAGGATTCCAGGAAAAACTCACACCTCTTTGTTAGAAAAGCCCTGCACCAGGATGGATAACAGACTTCTCATCTCTGCTCCCAGAAAGTCCTTCCCAGGGAATCCACATCTTTTGCCCAGGTAAAAACTTCAAAGAGCTGGGGGTGGCTCACACTTGTAATCCCAGTACTTGGGAGGCTGAGACCAGGGGATCTGGGTTTGTGGCCAGCCTTAGCTACTTAGTGAGGCCCTCCCCAACTTAGTGAGACCCTGTTTCAAAATAAAAAGAATAAAAAATAGGGCCAAGGGTGTAGCTCAGAGGTAGAATGCCCCTGGGTTCAATCCCCAGTACTGAAAAAAAAAAAAAACTTCAAAGAAAGGAGACATTTTCTTACCATGTACCTCTAACCAACCCCCTCCCCATCTCCAGTGCCTATAAAAAGGGACTGTAAAAAAGTCCAGGCTGTTCTCACATCTCGAGGTGGGCCGCATTTTCCCTGAATGTGTATCTCCCTTTTCTTAAATTAAACCTCTGTCTTTTCTCTGACTGGCACGGGTTGAAATTCCTTTCATCCCAGAGCCAAGGACCCCAGGGACCTTGAGGTGAGTTTCCCCTTCCCAGGCCAGGAAACTCCTTAGGAATCTCCACAGAGTTATCATACTCACCCCTGACAAATCCACAATACAAAACAAAGAAAACAAAACAAAACAAAATAGCAACAACAATAAAACCACCCATCAAGGAATACCTAATCCCTGCTGCCCAGTCTCTGAAGGGGCAGGAGCCTGTGTTTCTCACGGGGCACCTCCACTACTCCATCTCATTGTAGAATGATCTCCTGTTTTGAAGAAAGAAAGTCAGATGAAATTAAACATTTCTTTCAGAAAAAAAAATCAATAAACAGAAATGATCTCAGATCTTTCCTCCACCCAACCCTTCTAACTGTTATAAACTCTTCCCCCTGCCCATTGCTCAACTGGAATTGAGTTTTTCTGCATTCACAGTTCTATTTCTATAACAATACCCTCAAGTAAAAGGCTTCTTTATCTGTTTAACTTTTTCCAGTGCAATTTTCATTTTGACAAAGCTTAGAAAAATAAAATGTGAATAGCCCCTCTCCCCAGGAAATTAGAAAGTCAAGCTTTCCTAGCATGTACTGAATCAGTACCAAAACAACAACAAATAAAATCAAACCAAATCAAAACAAAATGAACAAAAAGAACAAAACCCTTTTCAAATGTGACTTAAGAGGGGTTATACTAATAATTGAATAATAATGTCGAGAGCCTCACTGATATTATTCATGCACAAACTTCCTTTGGCACTTGTTACATCCCACACAGTCTAGTTTCATAATACTAAAATGATTGATCAAGGCAAGAGTCTCCATCAAAGTAAATTGTTTTAGCATGTCTATTTATAGCAAAGTTTTAGATAATGATCTTGAAATATTTTCTACAACTGGCTTGGTGATAGAGTTAAGAATTAGGTCATTTTCATGAAAGTCTCTAATTAAGGCCTGGAATTCCATATTGTAATTTTAGAAATTTATTAACTTTGCAAATTTATATAAACAGAAGATGAACTTGTGCATCAATTGTTTTATTTTTTTCTCTTTATTTGTCAATATCAAGGGAACTGAGAAGAATTTCTTTCATACTTGAATTGGTTGCATAAATTCATATATATCAAGTAAATAAAAATCAACATTTTTTTTTTAGAGAAGATGACTCATTTTCAGTCCTTCTGAATGTACTTTGGTTGCTGAGAAAATTGAGTATGCCGAGTAATATTTCTGGCCTTTTGGCAACTCAGGCATATCCTGAATGCTATAATAATCCCTACTCAGCAGGTATTTCTAAGTGAACACAAACAAAATTAACTGTGCAAATGTTCCTATAATTATGGTTTGCCATGATGTGAGATAAGACACTTTATTTCCTTATTATAAATAGGCAGATTGCAGACTCATTTAGTAATTCCAAAGACATAAAAAACCTAATTTTTATGCACAATAAAGCCTAAATCAATCTATGGAGCAACTAAGCAACTTAGTATTTTAAGTTACACATTTAAAAGAATCTTTATTTTCATATTACTAATAGGATTTGAATATCATATCCTCTTTTGAAATACATAGTATAACCTATTTTTGGTAATCTTTATTTTCAAATATGATGAAACAATAAAGTATTTCCTGTGAAAATATCACATCCAATTAACATACACAGAAACATAAATAGGTATTCATTTACAATATTTTTGGTTCTCAAAAATCTCATGACTCTGAATAAAATTAAAAATAAAAGCTGTTGAACCAACATGACTTATTATTTCTATTTGCAAATCTGTAAACTGCAAAGCCTCTCAAATACGTATCAACTCTAAGAATGAATAAATACAGAATATTAAACTCCCGTTGCTCCATGTCATAACCGCCCCACCAGCGACCATCTGCTCCTCATAGCTAGAGAATTCCAGCATAAGGTCTCTATGAACTAGACGCTTGTGTTTTGTAAAATAAAGGATGGAAAGTACCCAGAAATGATAATTCAAACATGTTAGACTCTCATCTCTGCCACTGAAAAATGGGATTCATTTTCCCATTTCTCGCTGCAAATAACAAAGTTTCCTCCAGAGAGCCGGGTTAAACGCTGCCTCTAGTCATACATTGTCGTGTGGAGGGCGCCGTGGCGGAGGAGGAACATCATTTGCAGTTGTGATTCCACATTTTTAATGTGCTCGTTTCCTATGAGTTTGTGCGAAGTCATATTGGAACTAAAATTCAGATCTTTAGTTAGTATCAAGAATATTGAGGAGTAAAAGCAAGATACATAGCACAATTACTTTTACTTCTGAATAGGATTATTTTAATTTTTTTTTTTTTTGCGGTACCGGGGATTGAACCCAGGGGTGTTTTACCTCCGAGCTACACCCCCGGCCCTATTTTTTTTTATACTTTATTTTGAAACCGGGTCTCAGTAAGTTGCAGAAGGCCTCACTAAGTAGCTGAGGCTGGCCACGAACCCAAATCCTCAGGTCTCCGCCTCCCAAGTACTGGGATTACAAGCGTGCCCCACCATGCCCGGTGGATTATTTTCATTCTTATTTTGGATTTAGAAAAAGTAATTTAGAGGCAAGAGTAAAACTAAAATCTTTTTTTTTTTTTTTTTGCAGAACTGGGGATTGAACCCAGGGGCATTCTACCTCTGAGCTATACCCCAAGCCCTATTTTTTTTATTCTTTATTTTGAAACAGGGTCTCATTAAGTTGCAGAGGGCCTCACTAAGTAACTGAGGCTGGCCGCAAACCTGCCATCCTCCTGTCTCAGCCTCCCAAGTACTGGGATTACAGGAGTGCACCATCATGCCTGGCTAGAACTAAAATCTTGACTGCCAATTGCCAATTTTTTCTCTTTTTTGGTACTAGGGATTAAACCTAGGGGTATTGTACCTGTGAGCTGGGGACACACCTAGTCCTATTGTTTTTTGAAACAGGGTCTCACTAAGTTGCTGAGGCTGTCCTCAAACCTGTGATCCTCCTGTCTTAGCCTCCCAAGTCCTGGGATTACAGGCATGAGCCACCACACCTGGTTTGAGTGACAATTTTAATAAATGAAAATTATTTACCTACATAGGAGCAAATATTTGACCTTAAAGTGCAAACTGTAATTTGGATTTCCCACTTTACATGTCAAGAAGGAGTGTTAATTAACTGATTTTCCCACTGAAGGCCCCAGCCTTATATCCAGAAGTGTCATTTGGATCTGTTTGGTACATAGGCCTCCATTTCACAATACAAAAGGAGGATTTATTGAAGACTGAAATTTAATCAGCCGGTATAATTAAATCAAGCTCTGCAATAAACTGCACATAAATATTTAGTTGAAATATGTAATGCACATATAAATCCATATATACATATTTAGATCACATATAAAACTACTATATATACATAAATATGGACACACACACATATATGTATCATTGCACAGTAATTTGCATCTATATTTCAATTATTCTTCACTAACCTATTAGGGGAGCTCTTTGGCCCAACGATGCTCTCCGGTAGACTCTACCTCCTCTTAGCTCCCGCTCCCCTACTTTGCATTCCTACACAATTCCAGAGCCTGTGCTCAGCTCATAGGTTATTATCATATTTGTGAAATCTTTAGCTCAGAGCCTTTTTTGTTTAATTGTTCATTTTCACACCATCTGCAATTGCTAGAATGTTCATTCTACCAAGCATGAGAGAGTCATGTCGACTTATCTTGATCTTGCACTTTCTGTCTCTATGGTTCTGGAAAAACATAAACATGTAGGATTTTAACGATATGATTCTTCTCTTCAAATACAAATTGGCCTCTCTAAAATCTGCCACAGTGATATTTTATAATATTCCTGAGGAATATTATATATAAGTCTACCTGATTATAAATGGAGAAAATAACTTTAGGTTAAGTATTATCTAAAAGAAACCTTGAATTAGGAAACACATCAAGTTTCACAAGAAGCCCTAAAGAACCAAGCAGATATCTTGACAGTCTTGTTCACGCAGCACATGTCCCATTGAGGCTTGCTGGATTGTAATTTATGGAGGTGACTGAGTGATGACACAGAGAGACCAATGCCACCAGAAGGAAAATTTATTATTTACCTGTCCTGGCAGAAGGCGGTACACCAAGGGCTGGTGTACACCAAGGGCTGGGTACACAAGCCACCCAGGGCTGGTGATAGTTGGTTTTGTGTAACAACTTGACTGGAACTTGGTGATGGGGATTGGACCTGCATTGATTGCTAATGGGTGTCAATTGCTGATGGTGAGAACAAGCTCTCATACTCAGAACAATAAAATCCTTTTCTCTGTCTCTAAGTTGTCAGCCGAGAGCTGCAGCCAAGGTTGACCTTGGTCAGCTAAAAGTTGGCTGTTAGTCCAGCTAAGCACTGAATGTTACAGGCACAGACACATGCAATTAGAAAAGAATTATAGACTTTCACAACAGCTAAGACTAACATTAAAAGATGAAAAAGCAAGCTATATTAACCCAATATTAATTACTAATAACACAAAATAGTTATAGTCCCAAATCCTCCATACTTTAAAAGACTATATTCCTGTTTATTTTCTTTCCTTTATTATAAAACAAGTTTTCAGCCTGGCGTGTTGGCACACACTTGTAATCCCAGTACTTGGGAGGCTGAGACTGGAGGATCCGGGTTCGCGGCCAGTCTCAGCTACTTAGTGAGGCCCTCTGCAACTTCGTGAGACCCGGTTTCAAAATAAAGTATAAAAAATAGGGCCGGGGGTGTAGCTTGGAGGTAGAATGCCCCTGGGTTCAATCCTCGGTACAGCAAAATAAATAAATAAAATAAAATAAAACAAGTTTTCAACATAATAAGTAACTTCTAGCAGATAGAGATGAGGAGATGCTAAGAACTCACCAAGGACACAGTGATGTCAGCCCCTGTGAGGATGAACAAAGAAGGCTAACAAGAAGGACTTACATAACAGAGATAACTAACAGAATTGCACCTGTTTTGGTGGGAAAAGAAGATTATTGGTTAAGCAGGATGAAAAACAAAAGATAATTGATTCTTAAAAAAATTGTATATGTTCAAAGGCATCAGTGCCTTACTTTCAAGGCACTCCACTTCTTCACCTCTGGTGTAGTGCTTTGAATACTCTGTCCCCCGTTTCTCTCTGTAATAATATAACTTTGCTCAAGCTTGCAACAGTAGTTCTGGCTAACTTTTTCTAAACTAGCTAAGAACAGGAATCCATGGCGTCCCTTCAAAACGGTAACACTTGCTGCATTGCTCAGGCTGGTCTGGACCCCGTGATTCTCCTCTTAGCCTCCCAAGTACTAGAATTGCAGGTATGCACCTCAGTGCCAGGCTTCACTTTTCTTTTCTTCAATCCTAGTGGGAAATCTGACAAAGGGAGAAGATTCCACCCACTGGCATTTGAGCACAAATGGTATCATTGGGATCCCCAGATAGTAATGCACTATTGTGGGCATGTCTGTGATGACGCTTCTAGCTAAGATTAACCGTTGCGTCTGTAGACTGACGAGCGTTGAGCGTTGATTATTGCCCTCTTTGATAGGGGTGGCTCTCATCAGTCAGTTGGAGGTCTGAGAAGAATGAAAGAGTGATGTAAGGGAATTCTTCTGGTCTCACTGTTATGAGTTGGGATATTGAATTTTCTGCCTGAAGATTCACACTGAAACCTTGGATTCTCTTGGGTGAAGACTGCCGGGTATTAGGCTACAACTTACCCACTGGCTTTCCTAGTTGTCTAGATTGCTGACTACAGATATTGGGATTTGTCAGCCTCCACAGTCACACTGAACCAATTCCTTATAACAATCTATGCATATCTACCTATATCTATGTACCTTGTAAACTATTTGCTCTAAGTTCTCTTTCTCTGGAGAAGCCCAACCAATACAGGGCCACTTAGGGAAATACTAGGTTTTAGTAGAAGGAAGAGAAGGAGAAAACTTAAGCCCCCAACTTTATTAGGGTTTCTGTAAGAAAGACAGGGCAGGGCAGGGTAAACGATTAGAATTGGCTAGGTTTGATAATTCTGGTAGGCTCCAGGGCATGGGAACTGTCCAAGTTGTCTGATATATCTGGCCCTGAATTGATTTAGAGCAGGAGAAATGTTGGCTGGGAGTTTTGGTAAAGGGGGTGATTGGACATGTGAGGATACCATGGTAGATTTGTATATTATTTATGGAGATTTGTATATTAAAGGTAGACTCAAGGACAAGTTGTTTACTATCTTTAGAAATTAGCAATTCCTGGGAAGAGCAGCCTCTTCCTATCCAGCGAGGCCCCTCACAATGTCAAAAAATTTAAAATATAAGAAAGCACTATTAATACAACATGGTACTTCTCTCAGAAAGCTCAAACAAGAAACTCTGCACCTCAAAGCAATTCTGAAGTGGTTATTGTCTCTGTTTTGTTATAGGTTAAATTGTGCCCCCCAAAAGTTGTTTAAAATCCTAACCTACAGTACCTCTAAATGTGACCTTGTTTGGAAATAGCATCTTTAGAGATAAGTAAATTAAGATAAGGGCAGTAGGACGGCATGTGGAGGGAAATAAAAAAGTGGTGTGTGCACATATGTTTATATTACTTTGATCCTTGCTGTGGTGTATAATTACAATGCACCAATAAAAGTATAAAAAGATAAGTCATTAGAAAGGGATCTAATATACTATTACTGTGTCATTGTTAGAAGAAATTTGGACACAGAGATACAAGGAAAATGGTATATGAATATGTAAATCATACTGCTACAAGAAAAAAGCAGTAAAAATTGCTGACAATTTAGGGGAAAGGCATGGAACAGATTCTTTTTCACAGTCCTCTTTTTTTCACAGTCCTCTTTTTATTTTCTGTGGTACTAGGAATAGAACCCAGAGGCATTTTACCTCCGAGCTACACCCCCAGCCCTCTTTTTTGTTCTTTATTTTGAAACAGGGTCTCACTAGGTTGCGGAGGGCCTCACTAAGTAGCTGAGGCTGGCCACAAACCCGGATCCTCCGGTCTCAGCCTCCCAAGTACTGAGATTACAAGCGTGCGCCACCACGCCCGGCTCACAGTCCTAAGAACCAATCCTGCTGACACTTTGATTTCAGACTCCTAGCTTCCAGACCTATGAAAGAACACATTTCTGTTATAGCCTTCCAGTTTGTGGTGCATGGTTGTGGCAGATCTATGAAGCTAACTGCGTTAGTCAGGGTTATCCGGAAAGAACCAATAAGATGTTAGAAAGCTAGATAGGTAAATTGATAGGGTATTTATTAGAGGAGATGGCTTACATAACTATGAACGGTAAGTCCCACAATAGTTCTGTGAGCTATAAAACAAGGAAAGCAAGTGTTATAGCTCAGTTCAAGACTGAAGATCTGAAAACCAAAGGATTCCATGTTGTTGGAGAGTTGGACACCCTGCACTTCAGAAAAAGTATGTCCCAGATCCAGGAGAGAGAGAGAGAGAGAGAGAGAGAGAGAGAGAGAGAGAGAGAGAAGAAGAAGGAGGAGGAGGAGGAGGAGGAGGAGGAGGAGGAGGAGGAGAGGGAGGGAAAGAAGGAAGGAAGGAAGGAAGGAAGGAAGGAAGGAAGGAGAGAGAAAGAGAAAGAGAGGAGAAAGAGAAAGAGAAAGAGAAGAGAAAGAAAGAGAATTCACTTTTTTTCCTTTGCCTTTTTCAGCAATCCAAAACCTTGGCTGACTGATGTCTCTCCACACTGGTAAGGGTATATCTTCCTTACTCTGTCCACTGATTTAAGAGAAAATCTCTTCCAGGAACACACTTGTGTACCCCAAAAATAATGTTCTCCCCTCTATCTGAGTATACCTTAGTACAGTCAAATTGACTCCTAAAATCAGTCATCACACCAATAATACAATTCATTTTCCATAAGTTCATCTGTCATCATTTACTACACAATTGACTACTCCATCTGGGTTGTGTTATGGGGCATTTAGATGAGACTGGGTTATGAGGACACTTTCCCAGACCAGTCTCAGACCGGTAGAGAGATCCTGGAGGAGATCAGTTAAAGAAATCCCCAAAGTGTGTGCCCTTTACAAAGTCTGATTCTAGACAACAACTCAATGTGCATATATAATGCAGATTAATTTTTCTAAGAATTTTTAGGACATGTGAATATTTGTTGACATTATCCTATGGCATTTTGTTGTGTAAATACCAGAACAAATACATGATCAAAACTACTTTAACGTGTTAAGAATATGACAAAATGAGGAACCAGCTGTTTTGTTTCAGTCTTTTTCCTTATATTCAATCTACTGTACTGATACTACAATTAACTGACAATTTTTCCCATGAAGAATAATAATTTAAACTAGGTTAATAAAATGTCTGTTGATAGACATCTTGGCTGGTTCCATAGTTTGGCAATTGTGAATTGTGCAGCTATAAACATAGATATGCAAAAGTTACTCTGGAAGTTAGGTTTCCATTCTTTGGGTTAGATATCCAGGTGTGGTATAGCTGTGTCATATGGTAGGCTCATTCCCATTCTTCTGAGCATCCTCACACTGTTTTCCCAAGTGGTGTCATTTCTTTAAACTAACTCTTCTTATATTATTGTTAGAACAACTTAATTCAATAATCTTATTTGCTAATATTGACTTATTTCTAACAGCATCCATCATTATTTAACAGTCTATTGGAGTGCTACACATTTATGAATCTATTTCTAATGGCTGCTTTTGGCAATAGATCATTTTTCAAGTGATGCTTTGTTAACTATTATCAAATAAGGTTTATGCTGTCTTATTTCAAGAACAGTTTTTTTATGGAATGGAATGTATTTTAGGAGATTATATTTACTTTAAATGATATAACTGTTTGAGCTGAGGAATGTGTAGAGATTCTTACTATAAATTTGAATTCACTCATCTTTATACATTAACATATCTTCTTCTGTGTGTGTATGTATGATTTACTATGGATACTTGTCCTATAATTTTAAAAAGGTTAGTTACAAAATGCATGAGTTGGATTTTGAGAAATGCAGTGAGTGAAATTTTGTTCACAAAATATTAAAAAATTGACAATTTTCTGAATTCTGAACATTGAATAATACTTATAGAATTTCATGTAGATCTGAGTAGACATATGTGTAATTCTGACATATAATTTATAAATTTACAGAATATCTTGTTTACAGGAAAGTACATTTACTTGATAAATGAAGTCTTTCAAGAGCTTTCTTTATATATATACAATATTTGGAAGAGTTTGGAAGCTACCTCCTACCAACATCAACTTACAAAGCACATGTTGTTTGAGAAAAAATAACATTTTATTGTGTCAAGACATTGTTATTTTATTTAAGGATTGTTTATTTTTTGCAGAATAACCTCTCCTAACCTGATATACAATACTCAACTCTTTGTATGCATATGACAATATTTTTCATCTTCTAGGAAAATATAGTTTGAGTTTTGACCTGATACTCCTGAGTTCTAAAATGCAGAATTCAAAGCTGCACATTTGCCTCAGTAAATATTATTTGCTTTTTTATATCATCAGTGGGAAAAATATTTTTCATTCTCTGCATTTCCCAAAATAACAAAGCAAGTGTGGATTTCGTGTCTCTGCGATTAGCTCAGGAAAATTGCTGAAGTAAAATAAGGACTACATGGAATAAGATAGCATTATAAAATACTATTATGAAAAATACAAACCAAATTCAGGTGTTCTTGCTATTAACTATTATGGTATCAGAACAATTAACATTTATTGAATATTTAATATCTGCATTTCACTGCACTGTGATTTACATGTTTTATCTCACTTCATTATTCCAGAAATTTTGCCAGGTACACACCAATAGTATTACTATGTTTCAGCTGGTAAAGCTAAGGTTTGGAGAGGTGGTATGGTTTGAGTTGTGTGCCTCCAAACTTAAGTACCTTGGGCTATTATTATATTTGTAGACCACATCTTCTCACAGATGATTAATTCAAAATGAGACCATGGGGGTGTATCTCAGTCCATTGTGACTGGCACCCTTATGAGCACACACAGGGGAAAGTCCAGGTGATGTTGCAGAGGGAGGTTGACCATCGACACGCCAAGGAGAAGACCTTGAGACCAATTAACCCTGCAGACACATTCATCTCAGACTTCTGGCCTTGGGAATGATGAGAAATAATTTTCTGTCATTCAATCCACCCTGTCTCTGATATTTTGTTATGAAAGCCCTAGAAAATTAATACAAGAAGATAATTTACCAAATGTAAATACAAAATGAGCTAAAGAGCTAGTATTTGCACAAGGAATGTTGAGCATCAGAATTTGGGCTTTATACACAATACACATTGCAGACTGAATTCTTCCTTGTGGTAACAACACCCGTGCGTGTGTGTGTGTGTGTGTTTGTGTGAGAGATATTCAAGCTTGAACCCAGGGACACTCTACCACCAAGCTACACCCCCAGCCCTTTTTATGTTTTTTATTTTAAAACGAAGTCTCACTAAAGTTTTTTTGGAATTCTACTCAGCAATAAAAAAGAACAAAATAACATCATTTACAAGAAAATGGAAGGACCCGGAGAACATAATGTTAAGTGAGATCAGCCAATCACAGGAAGAGAAGGGCCACATGTCTTCTCTTATATGTGCAAACTAGGGAGCAATGAGGATACAAAAGGGACTCCAGACAACAGTGGAGAAGCCTCGGTGAAGTCAGGGAACTGATCTAAGGGAAGGGGAAGGGGAAGAATGAAGTTCATTAATGGAATTTCTACCATCAACCATATTTACATATGAGAACATACCAATGTCAATCTTAGTACTCTGTGTTGGGGGAGGATAAAGGGGGCACCAAGTGCTGTGTGCATGTACGTTAATGTCAATTTGATTTCCATTGTGATGTGAGACTATAATGCACCAATAAAAGCACATTAAAAAAAAGTCTTACTAAATTGCTGAGGCTGGCCTCCAACCTGCAGTCCTCCTGTCTCAGCCTCCCAAGTACTGGGATGAGAGTTCTGAGCCAGATCACATCTGGCCAGCAATACCTTTTTAATATGCACTTTCTTATTTCTGTAGCAATTATTGTGAAATAATGTAATTGCCATAAGCCTATTTCCCCACATTACAATTTCACTTTGGATCACAAATCCACTCTCAAACATTTTGTTGGGGACACATTGGATACCTGAATTAAGATGACTTAAGTAATGCCATTTCATTGGTATCTGATAATCTGACTTATTATTCCAAATAGTAAAAATATCTCTGAATGAGGGAACTATGCAACTCAGAACTCAAAACAACGTAGATGGTAAATTTCCAAAAATGATTAAATGTATACGCAAATGTATGTAAAGTTAGGATGTTCATAATTCTGTTTATAGACAATATTCTCCTGTGGGCTCCAAACTACTTAACTCATATCACCAAAGTTAATATGACCACATTAGTACATATTAGCAGTTCAAATAGAATCATATATTTAAGGTCTTTCTTTCTATTCCTGTTTAATGTTAATCAAACTATAATGCTTGGAAAGATTTTGCTTATATGAAATATCAGTAATTAAGTTTGTTCTATGGTTCAAATAGTGATTACAAGTATTTCACATTTGTATTTCAATTTTATATTACAATGGATATATATTATTGAATCCATTCATGTTATCAACTTGACTCATTGATATTATCATAAGCAGACATGAAAGAAAATAACCAGAACAGAGACGCTGTCTCCAACTGTGAAAATATGACTTTTCCTTCATAATGAATATCTATCAAAACCAATTATGTACAGTGCAAGCATCTATGGCAAAATTTAATTTCTGGTTATTCATATATATATATATATATATATATATATATATATGTATGTGTATAATTACTCCAGTAAAAGAAATAGAGTAATTTCTTATTGTGGATATATATTATCATATATTATTATATATATTATTGTTGATATATATGTCCATAGTAATATATATGTCCATAATAAGATATATACTTATATATCTTATAAATATCTTTTATTTGTAATAAAACATGTTTCCCAAAATAAGAAAAAATATATAACATATATAATTATATATACAATATATACATAATAATAAAATTTATATATAATATATAAATATATATATTTATTATATGTTTTCTATATTTAGTATTAGAAATGAATGAGAATATAGATTACATAATTTAGGATCCTAAAGCCAGGTGTAAATAATTTTACGTGTAGTGTTATTTATCATTAATGACAATCAGTTTTTGAACTCGAGATAATTTCCTGTAAGCATCAGGAAGGTGAGGGTCTCCATTGGTCCTCTTCCTTTATATTTCCTTTAATTTGTTTGTGTATCTGCATATATAGAGATTCCATCTATTGCTCCCTCGTTGCTTAGCAAAAAGGAATAGCAAAGTCATGAGAAGACAAGGTTAAAAGGGTTTCCTAAAAATATAAAAGCAGATTCAATTTTGTGCTAGTTGTTTATTTATCTCTTTGTTCATGGCATGTATCATACCTTTTTGAGTTTACTCTATAGAAAGACAAGACTGCTGCTATTGTTCATAAAATTGCAACACAGAACACTAAAGGAAGAATTCTCTCATTCTTCAAACAAAGTTGAAGAGGAAATAAGATGGATTATAAGGGAATAATGCAGCTACCATCACACTACTACATGCTTATATAGATAGAATGACTTCATGAAAAACAAATTGTGCTCAGCCTTTCACATTTAGGTACCTATCCATGATATTTTTCCCAGTTTCTAAAATTACTGGAGTAGTATATGAAAATCATCACAAAACCAAAGGAGGAAAAACTACTTGATATAGAAGTGTGTGACTTATAAAAACCAATTCACCTACTTCTTTCATGTAGTTAACTCTCTCTAGAAATATATAAATATGAACAGTTGGTATACATTAAAAGTTGTCCACTGGGGATAATTTTGCTCACATACAGGTAACATTGTGCAATGTCTGGACATGTTTTTCATTGCCACAAATGGAGGGGATGATGGCTGCTATTGATATCTAGGATACATAAGTCAGCTATGATGTTCTCCATTCTACAATGCAAAGGACACCCTCTAGCTGGGCGTGGTGGCACACATTTGTAATCCCAGTACTTTGAGAGACAGAGACCGGAGGACACTGGTTCGTGGCCAGCCTCAGCTCTCTCTCTCTCTCTCTCCCTGTCTCTCTCTCTCTACTTAGTGAGGCCCTCTGCAACTTCGTGAGACCCGGTTTCAAAATAAAGTATAAAAAATAGGACCAGGGGTGTAGCGCGGAGGTAGAAAGCCCCTGGGTTCAATACCCGGTACCACAAAAAAAAAAAGGACACCCTCCCAACAAAAGTTTATCTTGTCCAAACCCTGTTGTATATCCTTTCAGTATTTCAGTCCAATAATTGTGTTTATTACATATGCACATGAAGATTTTCTTGACTGTGGTGTGCCCAGACTTAAAGAAGTATCAGACACATAGTAGACACATTATAACTATTCACATTATATCTATATGAATAATCCTCAAGTGTTCATATTGATAGGATTATTATATTGCCTGATTATTAAAACTCTTTAAATAAATACCTTTTTAGAAAAATGATTTTAAAAATCTCATGTTTGTGTAAAATAGTAACCTTTTTAGCTCTCTAATGTGGAGAAAAGACTTTGGATAGGTGTTTTAAATTTTTTTCCTTATAAAAAATTCAACTTTGCTACTACTTCTAGATTTTTCTGTTTCCCAGTTCTGAGGTTTTTCAAATGTATGAATCATACGAGACGATTTCTACCTTTTCAATTGTTCCAATATTATTTTATTCCATGATCTGCATTCCTGAATCTCAATGGTTTCATCAATAACCACAGGAATGTGTGAAAGAGATGACAGTAATATCCCGAGAATCACCTATTGCACTGAACAAGGGGATGACGCATAGTGAATAAATGAAGGAAAATGGAAGGAGTGTAGAGCTATTTTGGGGTCTGATGGATGCTCTGGCTATATCACATGTGATTCCTAATAACAAACTGATAAAACTTACTTTAAGAAACCTATAAATATAAAATTCTCACTTCCCTTTTACTTACACAATTTTAGCTGCAATACTATAACTGTCAAAATGGTAAAAACTAACTTCTGATTTTGTTATTACATTAGAACCTTAATATTTGTAATGTAGATAATTATACTCATTTGTTTTCAAACTTATCAATATTTCATTGCAATGTGTTCTGAATTTGACAGATGGATAGTCATCTCTTTTTATTAATGGGCTTTTCATACAGCAGATTAAAAGACTTTTGAGAGATTCTAATACATTGATGCATTTTAAATGTGCTATATAATATAAAGCCCTTTTTATGCCTTTATTGGTGCACTGTAATTATACATCACAGTGCAGTTCCAAGTGATACAAACATATATGCACACAACACTTGGTATGTTTTCTTCTGGACCCCACCACACTGCCACCCCTCCCCCATTAGAGAGATTGGTAGTGATACCTTCATAGATGGGCAAAGCATCATCTGAACTGTTTTCTTCATCATTTCTCCTTTTTCCCTTCCCAACCTCTCTTCTCCAACCCCTTCCACTAGTCTACTGGTCTCTTTCCTCATTTATCTATAGTTCCTTTTGTTTTCTATTTTCTCTGTAGCTTCCACATATGAGAGAGAACATATGACTCTTGACTTTCTGAGAAAGGCTAATCTCACTTAGCATACTCCTCTCTGGTTCCAACAGTTCCAGTCGTTTTCCTGCAAATGACATAATTTTTCTCTATTTATGGCTGAGTAAAATTACATTGCCATATATACCACATTTTCTTTATCCGTTCTACTATGAATGGACACCTACTTAGGTGATTCCATAATTTGGCTATTGTGAATTGTGTTTCTGTAGCATGGATATGCATGTATCGCTAGAGCATTCCAACTTTAATTCTTTTGGAATGATACCAAGCAGTGGTATAACTGGGTCAAATTGTGGTTCTATTTTTACCCTTTTTGGAGTCCCTATTCTGATCTTAATAGTGAATTATTTTTTCATGACATGTGCCTGCAGGAAGGAGAAAAAATAGAATAAAAGGAAAGAAGATAGAAGGAAAGAAAAACACTGGAAAGAAGGAATGAAGATGAAGGAAGGAAGGAAGGGAAGAAGGGAGGAAAATATCTTTACAGATGAAGTAATTTTTATATCTCAATATTAGTAATAATAAGAGCTGTCAGAATGATATTAAGCTTAAATTTTAAATTGTTTCACAAAGAAGTAGTAGCATGTAAACATTTTACACTATTGTTTATGAAAAATGTCTGAAAGTCAACTGTTTACTAAATCACATTTTTTCTATGTGGGTCACTAATTCCACTGGACAGTAATTCAGTAGTGTAATAGTCTCTCCTTGTGGTTACTGACTGCTTATGTGCCATGCAGACGAATAATGAATAAAGATTTACTAGTGAACCATGACAAGAAAAAGAGGACAAAAATAGGGACTTTTTCATGAAGTTAAATTTGAAAGAAGTGACCTTCATCTTCTGTTACACAAGTTACTATTTTATGACATTAGAGTTGGTTGTGTATCATTCACATTTTATTATTTTGCTGTTTTTACTTGTCAAAACACTTTATTAAAATCTATATTAGTTCTTGTGTTTTGTAAAATTAAGATTTATGATATTCAATAGTCTATCAGGCTATGATTTGTAAAATATGCCATGGACACTATAGAGTGTGTCCTCTTTGTCTTGATTACATACCGTACATGACTGAGTATTGGTATAGGTTTATTCAGTCACTACAGTTATAAAGATATTGTCCAACTTCACAGTGCTTATTTTTAATACAGTACAAATGAAAAGGAAAGGGAAAAATGGGCCTTGTTATAATTTTATTCTGCTCATTAATGCATGCTCACAATAAAATTAGTATTCTGAATATTATTCATTAACTAGATGGCTAACATTTTATGAATTCAGCTTTTAGCTGGATATGAAAAGAAGAGAAGTAACTTTATCAATAATAGCTTTAAATAATATTCATTGGAAATAAAAAGTTTACTAATGTATTCATAAAATCTAGTTTGGGTTTCTTTAAGATATTTATTACCTTTATTCCACTCACCACCCTTGTTTTATACTTTCCTATTGGTTTTATAAGTGAAATTTTAAATATTCACATTATCAAACTTAAATAAACTATATATTGATGTTCTCTCTTATTAACAAATATATCAAAGATGGTCTCTGTGTGTGGTTCCTTAGTTGTTCAGAAAAAAAACATTAGCTCAAAAGCCAGCTAGTATCAAACTCAAATTCTTACACATCAAGTATTTCTGAAATGACCCGAATGACCAGATTTTTAAATACATTTATTGGTGCATTATGGTCTCACAACATAACATTTTTCATTGTGATAGTGACATACATGTAGGTGGCACTTGATGAGGTTTCCCCTGGCTCCCTCCCCACTCCTTCCCCTTATCCATACATGATTTTAACCCTTTAGAGCCTGCCTGCTTCACAGACCTCACAAAATCTCTCCCATATCAGCTGGTCATTGATAAGATAGAACTTTTCTGTTAAAAGACCCTAAGTTGCTGCTGCACTTTGGAGCATTCTGACCTATAGATTTTCCTCTGTGATGCTGAATGATATGGATACATGAGATGGTCACCATCAGAGCCCCTTCTTTGGGTCCTCTTTCCCTAGGGTATTCAACTTTACTCTTCCCAGTATGGATGGCAGCCACATAAGCCATCCCCTCCCAGTAGTGTTATGATGCAACCTGTCCAACTCCTCCTCAATAAAGCTCATTGTATGACACAGCCTTTTGTGTTCCTTTTCACTCTATCAACCCCCACAAATCCCTCAAATTAAAACCCTCTTTATCTTCATAATTGTGTTTTAGGATAATGGAATCATCTTTACAAACATGGCAGTAAAACATGAAGAGTACATATGAGCTTTGTAGTGAGCTAGACCTGTCACTAGACTTTGAATTCTCTAAATCTCACTGGATTTTTACTTAAAAAGGAGGGGGTAATAAAATGGCAAAGTAATTAGAATTTTGTGAGGATAAAATGAATATCAATTAGAATATATATTTAGGCATGAATGTATGAAGCATATAAAATGATGGTTCCTAAACACACAATTTAATTTAATCACCACCCCAAATCTGAGTCTTATGTATTCAACTTTATGTCCCGCATCTCTACTCATATGTCTAATAGAAACCTCGAACTTGAGATATCCCAAGCTGATTTCCTTCTTTCTGATTTTTTCTAATAGCCTTAACAATTTCCAAAAATTACAATATTATCTATAAATTATAACCAACAAAATCCTGCTGTTATTGTTCACTCATTCTCACACACCACTTTTAAAAACATTAGCCATTATTATTGTTACCATCTTCAAATGCATCCATTCACTATCCTTCTGACATTCTGTTTTTGGTGTGTCAGTGTATCTGTCCTATTGTTGCTATAAGAAGTTACCACAATGAAAGTGGCTTAAAATAACACAAATTCATCATTTTATAATTATTGTTATCAGAAGTCAGAAAGAGGTTGCATTGGGTTGAAATAAAGATATCAGCAGGGCTGAGCACTCTCTGGAAACTCTAGGAAAGAATCTTTTCCAGCTTTCTGTCATTTTGGAAATGTCACCACAATATTTGCTTCCATTGCCCTATCTCTTCTCTCTCACTTTGACCCTCCTGCCTTTCTATTATAAGAACCATGATAATCCATTACTATCTCTGTATTTCAGATCCTTAGTCACATCTGTAAAATCTCTTTTGCCACATAGAACAATATGGTCACGATGTAGTCACAAGTTTCATAGATTATTTGGGGGGCATTATTTAGCCTACCACATATGTGATTTTGCATTACCCCTGAATAATCTTCCTTCCTGTACCCTCTTCCCTTATTGCATGGTTTATATATGGCAACAATAGTGATGTTCTTAAAACACAATTGTTTTGTTCCAAATCTGTTCAAAATCATTTCTCACCTAAATAAAAGTAAACTAAAGTTTTACCAGAGTTAGGTCCTTACCATTTTCTAATGTTCATATCTCCCAATATTTTATTCCTTGCTCCTTGTGACACTCTATAACCATTTCCAGACTTAGGGTACTTTCTATTCTCTCTATATACAGTTATCTTCCTGATAGACACATGATTGGTTCTTTTACTTTCTTCAAGTGTCTTCTCAACAGACACTATAACACAGATGGCTCTTTTTACATATCTAAACAAAAATACCTGTGACCTGTTAATGTATAGTTTTTGTTTGTGTTTGGTACTAGGGGTTGAACCCAGGAGCATTTTACCTCTGAGCTACACCCCAGCCCTATTTTATTTTGAAACCGAGTATCACTAAATTGGTGAGGGCCTTGCTAAGTTGCTGAGGCTGGCCATGAATCTGCGATTCTCCTGTCTCAGCCTCCCAAATACTGGGATTACAAACCTGCGCTACCACGCCCAGCTAAGGTACTAATCTTATTATTAAGATATCTATTCATGATGGAATAAATTACATGATAATGATTACCTTATTTACTTGTGTGCATTTCCTTCTCCTAAAATCTACTCAATCTTTTTTAACTTCATGTGAATAAGAATTTTAGAGTAAAATAATTATTCCAATAAATAAATATGAAGTAGATTAAAGTTAAAGAAAAATTAATTGTGCAATATATTTTATACAGAAATTTCAATAATAAGAATTGAGGAAGGAAACAATTCAAATAATGTTATTTCCATATATGAAGGTATTACTAACAATCTCACTAATATGTACAGGAAAGAAGGAGGGGGGAGTGGGGTGGGATGTGGAAAGAAAACACTAAGATGTGTATAGGTATGTTTGTATCACTGTGAATCTTACTATAATGTATAATTATAATGCACCAATAAAAGTATGGAAAGATTTTCTTGGGGATACCTATGTTTTCTTCATTGTACACTAAGTGTAAAAACTTGGCTAAGGAAAATAAATTCTTAAAATATTTTACTTTCCTTATGCTTGCATAATCAAGAATTTTCTGGGTTCTTTATCAAAGGGTTTGACTTTTCTGCTGACAAAGACCAAAACCATCAGTGAATTCTAAGTTTTCTCTCTTTGGCATTATTGTCTAATATTTGTGGTCAGGTTCAGTTGCCAAAAAGAAGAAAAAAAAAGTAGGGCTCAGGCATGAGCTTTATGACTAAAACAACTAAAATCAACCCTGCATGTATAAACAATTTGTATTTTCAGCTGAATTTATAATTGATAAATAAAAATTATTTATGTTCAAGGTGCCCATGTGGCGTTTTGATGTGTTTATACCTTGAGACATGATCACTATGACCAAGATAATCTGCGTATCCATCACCTCACATACTTGTCCTTTTTGTGTGCATGTGATGATGATACTTAAGATCTACTCTCTCAGCAAATTTCCCATTTACGATGCATTCCTATCTATACCTGTCATACTGGGCATCAGGTCTTCGGAATTTATTAATCTCTTTAACTGAAAGTTTTTAACAGTCGACCAACATTTTCTTATTTCCCCACATCAACCCCTGGTAACTACCATTCCACATTTTGCTTTGATGCACTTGACTTTTATGATTCCACACATAACTAAATCATACAGGGTTTGCCTTTCATTGTCCTCTTTTACCTAGAATAATTTTTCTTTGGTTTCACCCATGTTGTCACAAATTAAAAAATCTACTTTTTAGATCTGAATAAATATTGTGTAGTTGATATATAGATATTTTTACCTTTTATTCTATCAGTGGACACTTAGGTGGTTTCCATATCTTATGAATAATGGTGCTGCCAATGTGACATTATGAAGAAGTAGAGCTGGGCGTGGTGGGGCACACTTGTAATCCCAGTACTTGGGAGGCTGAGACCTGGGGATCCGGGTTCGCAGCCAGCCACAGCTACTTAGTGAGGCCCTCCACAACTTCATGAGACCCGGTTTCAAAAATAAAGAATAAAAACTAGGGCTGGGAGTGTAGCTTTGAGGTAGAATGCCCCTGGGTTCAATCCCCAGTACCGCAAAAAGCAAACCAAAACAAAGAAGTAGAGCTGGTAAAAGGAGATCAGGCCATGATGGCACCTCCATCAAGAATTAGATTAGGTGACTTTATAGGAGGTCCTGAGCTTAAGGGGAATATCATTTTACTCTCTTGCTCTTTCATCTTCTGCCATGTAAGCATGAAGCAAGAAGGGCCTCACCAGATATCACAAGCCAGTTCCTTGATCTTGGACAACCCAGCCTCTAGAGTTGTCTGCCAATGAATTTCTGTTATTTACACTTTACCCAGTCTCTAGTATTTTGTCAGAGCAGCACACACAAGATGTGCCAGGTTCCTATTTTTTGTAACACCCTCTCCAACAGCCATTGCTTTGTATGCTTTTTAAATAGACATCTTAACAGGAATGAAGTAATATTTCAGTGTGGCTTTGATTTGTATTCCCCTAGTGATTGGTGACACTGATCAGCTTTTCTTATATATATATATGTATGTCTCCTTTGGGAAAAAAGTCTATTCAAATCTTTTGCCAAATAAAAATAGCCTCTTTTTATTATTACTATTTTAGCTATTGAATTGTGTGAGTTCATTTCATATTTTAGCTATTAAGCCTTTATCAATGTTTTGCTTTGCAAATATTCTCTCCCACTGTGTAGGTGACTTTTTATTTTGTTGATTGCTTTGCTTCTCAGAAGCTTCTTAGTTTGATATAATTCTACTTATTTACTTTTTCTTTTGTTGCCTAAGATTTTGGTGCCCCCCTTTCCCCAACTCATTGCTAATGCAATGATCAAGAAACTTTGTTCTCATCCTTTTTAGAAATTTTATAATTTCATGGATACAGGTTTTTAAGTCTTTAATCCACATTTAGTTAATTGTTGTATATGGTGCAAGATAAGGATCCAACACCATCCTTTTGCTTGTAGATAGCATGTTTCTCAACATGATTTGTCGAGAAGACATGCTTTCCTCATTTTTTATGCTTGGTATAATTTTCAAAAAATATTTGATTGTTCTGTTGTTCCTCAGTATACACCAAAGATTGGCTCCAGGATCCCTGTAGAAACTAAAACCATGTATGCTCAGATCCCTTCCATAAAATGGTATAGTATTTGTATAAAACTTACGTACATTCTTTCTTATACTTTAAATCATCTCTATACTACTTATAATAACTAATAAAATGCAAATCCTATATGATGTAAATCCTAAATTCACTGTATGATTTAGGGAATAAAGATAAGAAAAAAATCTGTACATATTCAATCCGATATAAGATTTTAGAGGAAGCAATTCATAGAGGAATTTTTATATAATTGCTAGTATATAATTGAAAAAAAGGAAATATCTGTAGTCAATGACCTGATATTTCTAGAGAGTGAAGCTCTCTAGCAATTGAAGCCTAAAGCCATCATTAAAATAAAGTAATGGGAATTTTAGCAGAGCTCAGTGAAATTGAAAACATGTAAACTATAGGGGAGTCAATGAAATAAAAATTTGTTTCTTTGGAAATATCAACAAAATTGATAAATCTCTTGAAACACTAACTAAAAAAGAGAGAATACATACATTATTAATATTAGAAATGCAAGAGATTGTCTATAGATTGCATGGACATGATAGGAAAAATAAAAGAATATGATAAACCATGCTATGCCCACACATTTTAAAACTTACATGAAATGGAACAATTTATTGAAATATGCAAATTACCTAACTCACTTAGGAGAAATAAATAGCTTGAATATCCCTATATCTGTTAAAAGAAATCAATAATTAATGAGCTCCTCAAGAAGAACATATCAGACCCATATGGTTTTACTGGTGAATTTCACAAAACATTCAAGGAAAAATTGGTACCAATTCTCTACAGACTCTTTCTCTTTTTTTTTTTTTTTTTTTTTTTGCGGTAC
>PVJS01020077.1:0-33007 GCA_004027185.1 Glis glis | reverse complement strand
TCCCCCCACCCGTATGAAGTACCAAGAATGATGTTGGTATATTTTCACATGTACATGTTATTTATGATAGTAATTCCATTGATTCCCTTCTTTCTTGCCCTCCCCCTTCCATTGTACCACTTCCCTTGTTCTGTTGAGGGTTCTCCATTATCAACCAGAGTCCCTTGTGTGACCCTACTACTCCTTAGGTTGCGCATATGTAATTCTAAGTTTGAATTCAACAAACTTTGTAGGGCAATGAGCCAAATATTTGCTACCTGGCAGAGACCAAGAGAACCCAGATGTGTAACCCAGCTGGATGGGGAGATGTAGCTTAATGGTAGAGCACAGGCTTGCTCTACCATTTCAGTAGGAACATGGCCTTAGCTTCAATCTCTAGCATTTAACGAACCCCCACAAATATAGAATGCATCTTTCATTAGAAAAGCCTTGATTTCAACCTCAAAATGTACACAACTCCTTTCTTCTAAGCTATGCCTCTGTTTCCCTTATGGCCACCATGCCCAGTCCTATTTGCCTCAGACGAATATCTCATCCACCCTGGGAGCAGTATTCTGAGACTTGTCTTGATACTAAGAACCTGACTATATAAATTACTAAGGTTGGACTCAGAAGTAAGCTCCAAAATGAACACGCTTTGGACTGTTTCAGGTCCATGACGTGGGGAATCATGGGATCATTGTTTATGTGAACAATTGGAGCGGTACCCCATCCATGGGAAACATGCAAAGAGAAAAGACCGCAGGGAACCTGTCGCTAGCTTGGCAGCATGCACTAATGATGCCACCTCTTCCCTCGGTGCCATAGAGATCGGCCTCAACTCTACCACAAGAAGAGATGGACAACCGTGCTGCTCTGGCCTCTCCCTGCTGCTGGTCACGATGTCATTGGCACCATTGCTAATCCTTGGGGTTCTTGGGTCAGTGACACAGGCAGGTGGACCAGGCCACCATCACCTTAGCTCACTAAGGTTGGTCCTCATGCCTGCACGGTTGGTTCTCTTGCCTGGGCTGGGCAAGTGGAGTTCTTGGTTTTGATTGGGCACCTTAAAGGGACTACTTATTTTTGTCACAGTGGTTATAATGCTGGCGCATTGAATTTTGTCCAGAGACTTGTTTCTATGCAGCCATTCTCTCATGAGGTGATTCCCATGAAAATACAACAGACGGTCGAGAAGATCCGATCCTACAGTATAGTCGATGATGGAGATGACTAGAGAATCTCCACTCAGTGAAAACCTGGACTTAAGCTTTCGCTGAACTGGCCAACCTCTCATAAACCAGAGGTGACCAAAGGTCACCAAAGAAACTAGATATGCAAATGACAATGACCAGACCTTACATAAAAATAGAACTCAGCCACAAAGTGCCTGGGAGCCAGCCCATCATTTACTATAACCAGCTCAAGAGCCTGGCCGCTACAGGTCAGACCTATGGGAAATCAAACTGCTGTCTCCAGTAACAACCCAAGATGCTGTGAGGTCTAGATCTGGAAGCTCAATTACTAGTTCACAGGGAACATCATTTTCATTTTAATGGATAGTTCCCACTTCCAATGGTCATCTTCTCTAATTCCCACCAGCAGTGTACAAAAGTCCCCTGGTTCATTTGCTGTTGTTGTTTAATTTAGTGGGCATTTGTTAAGGTTAATAAAGGTTCACTTAAATATTGGAACTTAAAACAAGAATTTAAAAATTCTAGACTTTAGAATTATTTACCATGACTTCAGCAGTATCTTTAGAAAATCAGAGTCCTGACTCATACATCTTGTGCCTAGTCCAGTACAGAACTCGAAGGACAGGGTCAACCAGAAAACCCACAGATCAGACACTGTGGCCAGATGATTCTGGCCACCTGGAAGATCATTTATTTCTTCTCCCCCATGAAATTTCCATAGTAATCACAAGGTCCAGCAGACCCTAGAAGCTTAATGAAGAAAGTGATATTCTTACAACCAAAATTACTGGACCATAATGATCCGCTTCAGCAGTTTTCACAAGAAGAATGGGTGTTAATGAATCATTCACTTGTTTTTTTTTAATAGGAAATTCAGGCAGTGGTCAAAAATATCGACTGAGTCTTTAGTGGCCCCCTGTGTCCCAGTGGTCAGAGCCAGCCTTGGTTATTTTCTTGAGCTGTCTGCAAC
The DNA here is from genome assembly GCA_004027185.1 of Glis glis. Classification (NCBI taxonomy): domain Eukaryota; kingdom Metazoa; phylum Chordata; class Mammalia; order Rodentia; family Gliridae; genus Glis; species Glis glis. Next base: position 30,862 of record PVJS01020077.1, on the reverse strand, counting down.
CACTCTCACTTCTATGACTCCTGCGTAGTCGAGAATGTGACCTATCTGGGTACTTGCTTATTTGCTCAGTAGTTCCATCAGGATTCTCCAATCGGGTGTTAATGTTCTGTCAGGAGCAAGACAGCAAGATGCAGGTAGGACCCGGGCACACCTATTAAAGATGGACATGTGTGGCATTTGGCTTTATTCTCCTCCCTGAACCCTTCAAAAGTGCCCTGAGCAAGTGAATGAGAGGGGGGGAAATGCCACTTCTGTGAAACAAAGACCTTGACAAACTTCAGGCCACAAACAGTGAAGGCCCTATGCCGGCCACTGCCCTGCTGGGACGGAGACTCCTGTGTGGGCCAGCGGGGCAGAGGGCTCCCTCCAGAGTCCCGGCCAGGAGGAGCATCCGTTGGCATGGAGCTGCAAGGTGCAGCAGGCCATGGGGACAGCAGGGGTGCTCCTCAACTCCTGTCTCAGCACCATGGAATGTCGCGGAGCAGCTCTATCAACCTGCATTTCTTTCTACAACCTCCCAGAGGAGACAGCCTGCCAAGGTCAATGGATTGTTGCTTCTTAAGAGCAGGACTGGACAAAGTAAACAGAAAATATGCAAATGTACCAGAAAGCTCTTCTGAAGTACAGGAATAAGTGACAATGCACACTGACCCAGAATAAACACATTCAGGAAAATCCACAGCAAGACCAAGTCAGTGAAATTACCATATTTCAAGGATAAAGAACTTAAGAATCGCCCTGCATGGTGACACACGCCTGTAACCCCATTCCATGGGAGGCTGAGACAGGAGGCTCACGGGTTCAAGGCCAGCACAAGGTACCTTAGCAAGACCCTGTTTCAAAATAAAAAATAAAATTGGAATGGGGGTGTAGCTCAAAGGTAGAAAGCCCCTGAGTTTAATCCCAGTAACACACACACACACACACACACACACACACACACACGCACACACTGTAAGTATCCAGGTAAGAAAATCAACTTGCATTGTTTGGAGAAAGTCAAATTCCTATAATAACCACATATGCCAAGAAAATGGAATGAGGCCTGACATACTACTTGCTCAATTATTCGTTTATTTTTTTTCTGGAGATCTAACCCAGGGCCCTGCGTAAAATTACACTCAATATAACTTCTTTTGAAATAACATATGTAACTGGATTCTCTTTTTCTAAAGTTATTTCTATCCACTTTATCTTTATGTCTAAAACTATACATTAAGAAAACTTTTTAGAAAAGTGTGCACCAAATGCCAAGAAGAACTACTTTTTGTTAATGAGATTCTTAGGTAAAACTTCTGACTTTCTTTTTTAAGTTTTTCATGTTATCTGATTTTTTTTTTATTGTGGCTATGTGCTATTTTGAAACCCTAAACAAACAATGACCAAAAAACAAATACAAGCACCAGCAGTAAAAGAGCAGTCTTTGACCTGGGGGAAGTCGTTGTCCAGCCTGGTGTCAGGCAGGTAAACAAGATTTCAAGAAAGGTCAGAGTGTCCAGGAAGTGTTGGGTTGAATAAAAGAGGCTGCCCAGGGGTGCCGGAGCCTTTACCAGATTGCCTCTTGGCAAGTTTACAAATTCTGGCTGGAAAAGGCATAGGACAGTAGAGCTGTCTCAAGTCAGCTTTTCCACTGTAAAACCCATGGGGGTTGGTCTTGATAACTTATTGACATGACTTTGGAAAAGTTGAGAGACTGGGTGGAAGACTCGAAGGCCAAGATGCCGGTCACTGATTTGAATGGAGAATAGGCCCTTTAATCAGACACTTGTCCAAAACTCATTTTTGACATCCCTTCAACAGCCATTTTCTTTGTTATCTTTATAGACATTGCTAAAGCTGAGCACTGCAGGATGCTGGCTCTTTTTCATTTATATATAAACTAAAAGGAGCCTACACATGTTTAATTTTCCTAATTAGTTGGAAATTTTCCCAGCCATGTTGGAGCAGGTATTAATTTGCCCCTTTATCTTAATCTCTGATTATACAATTCTTACATTTTTACTCTGGACTTGGTGCCACACCAAAATCCCTTGTCCTCCCAAGAGTACATAATCTAAATCTCCCATTGAATCTATGTCCAATATTTGTACAGTTGACTGTACATGTTGCCCTCTGTTTACAAGGCTGAATTGTGTAATATCATAATTGACAGTCATGAAACCATGGAGCTGGACCTACATCAGTCCAATCTTGCCCACAAAGCCCCGCTCTTATACCATATGGTCACTCGGCTCCAGTGTAAGCACCTCCAGTTTCAGGAAACTAGTTCTTCGCAATCTAAACAGAAATATGTTTGTGGAATTGATCTCATATCTATATAGGCAAACCTTGTATGTTTTATACTAATCACTGTTTGTGTTCAAGAAAGCTCTTTAAATTTAAAATGACCTAAATCATTAGCAATCTTTCTCAATCATGTATAAGGAGCAGAAAGAAGGGGGTGTGGTCTCTTCTGTAGAGAGGTACTGAATAAATTAGAATCCAGGACATACCACCACCAACAACGTCAGCAACAAACAGGAAACAGACCCCAGGATTTTTGCTGCTCCACAACATTCCTCTGAAGCACAGCCATAGACACCTGACTACATACCTGTTTCTGTTGTAATTCCCATGAAACAGATTTAAATTATTCCCTGGCCTCTAGAGTGCTGGTAGTTGCATATTGAATACCCGGGGAGTCTGCGTTCTGAGCAAGAAATGGGAAGGATATCTTAATGTATTTCTGCCAGATTATCTCTGTGATAACACTGGTTTCACTAATTTCTTTGACTTTCCCTTTTGTCATTGAATCACAGCTGTGGCTGGAAAGGGGTCCCTGGCAATGCCTGTGTTAGGCGCGCCATCAGCAAGTGCCTGAGACTGTGCACCGCATGTGCGGGCACGTCATGCCATCTTCTCTAACAATGGCAATATGGTCCAAACTACTTTCACAAGTTACTAATCCACAAGCCATATACAATTGCCAAATTGTTCCCATACCGCATGAAAGAAGTGTCACTTTTGAAGACCAGACGCGATGATGTTTGTGGAGTATTTCACTCAGAATACATGGCATGATGTTGAGTAATGTTTATGAAAACCCTGTGTGGGGTTTCCTAACATGTGTATGTAAATGTATTGGTCTGGGTTTGGGAATTTGCATGTTTCTACTTCATTTTATATATCTTCTTTATGGATTTGAATAAAGAGTAGGGTGAGGAAGAATCAGGAAACTGTCTCCTCCTGTAGTGACTGGTTTTTGAAAACCACATGTTCATACAAATATTATTACAGAAATTTGCTGTGATTGTTCATTGAGGAACAAGATTTCAACTTCATCATCACAAGTGACTACTGACTCCCAGTAGAGATTCAATAAGGACTTGTCATTTAGGGGTAGAGAACTAGAAATTCAGCCAAGATGCTGGGATTCTCCACTTAGACAAGCATGAATGTGCTCTCTGTGATGCTGAGAAAAATGACTCAATCCCTCTGAGTTTTACTTTGTCAGTGGGAAATAAAATCTCATGGGAGGAAATTAAGACTTGTGACAGGCATTTTATTTATATTGTTTGAGCCTTAGAACACAGTGAACCGTCCCCCAAGTATTTAAGAACCTGCAGATAGAATTTAAAACCCCATCCTAAGGGCTTATGATCTTATGTGGGGGCTCAGCTACTTACACACCCTACTTAATACTGCCCAAGTAATTTAAGGAAGCGCCATTGCGGCATCTCAGATGAGCTCGAGAACAAACTCAAGCTGAGGCGGCCACCGCTGGATGCCCCCAGCAACCTCCTGCATTGCTTCCTGGGTAATCCCCACTCCCCATTTCCCTGGGCCTCTCAGGTCCTTCAGCACCCAGCCCTGTCCCTCTGAGAGGAATATAGTCCTGCCTGTGGCATTTTCCTGGGACTTTCAAGGCTGCAAATCCCCTCCAATACCTGCCACTATTACATACCTCGGGCATTTCCTCCAACCTACCCACCTTCCACACTGCCAGGGAATCATTTGTTAGAGTTATTTTGAAGGCTTGTTGTATTTCTTTCTTTCTTTACAGTGGTGCTACCCATAGAATACATACGAATTCTTTAGCAATGGCTCTGTGACGCCAAGCACAAACCGACCTTGTCTTCTCTCTAGCTTCATCCTTTGCAGGTTCCTGCTCCAAGAAACGTACATTCTAGCAACACTGACCATCTTGCAGCCTGTTCTGTGCCTCTCTGCCCAGGTGCATGCTAATCTTAATCTCTCCCTAATCCCATCTCTCTCCTTGAAAACAGATGATTTTGGAGACAGAATTAACCATTGCTTCCTCTATACTCCATGGTTGGTCTGAACATATTTCCACTGTTACCTAATCTATTTTATTCTTTTGCTTTATTTAATTTGAATTTCCCATACCAGCCTGTTCCTCAGAGGTTCAGACAATTTTTAAAAATCCTTTTAGGAATCCCCACTACCTGGCAGTATGTCTGACACATCTGGTAGTCAATGAACAATTGCCAAGTGAATGAAAGGATGAAGAATGAATGAAGGAATGAATGACACTGATTGAAAGAGCATTGTATCAAGGTGCTCACCATAGGGGTATCTGTAGATTGGGGTAGGGCTGCCCTGCAGGGTCACACAAGCTCTGTAGGCATCAAGGATGGGCCACATAACACAAGAGTTCAGAGAAACACAGAACACTAGCAAGTTCCAAAGGACAGGAGCTGTAAGACCTTTCCACTAGAGCACTGGAGATAAGAGACACCTAGATCCCTGCAGCGAGAAGCCAAAGGGAGCTACTGAGGCAGAAGCATAAGTGGCACTAGTCCGTGAACAGCTGCACTGCAGGGAGTGTGGCTGAGAGCCATTGAGCCACTGACGGGCTTCCTACTGCCGGCTACCACCACGGGAGCATCCACTGCAGAGCAGCCCTGGAGTCCAGCCGGCTGCCCTCACTGCACAGAGAACAGTGGTCCTACCTTCCAAAGGGGCACCCTCTCTCACAGCCCCGGTGTTTTCAGTATCATCTTCCTCAAAGATAGGGAAAGCATTTACCCACCAGAAAACCAGGAAGCAAATTCCTGGTGGAGCTTCCAGCAAGCAATAGAAAACCTGAAATGAAATCGAATCCTCAAATTTTGTGAGAAGGTGGGGCAGGAAAACATGAGAGCTAAAAATAGAATAACAAGAACCAACTTTATTTGAAGTTTGGAGAGAGAAGTGTTGAATAAGAACCAAGGTACATAACACAAAACGAGGAGATTTCAAACCAAGATGAGCGTTTAATGGCCCTTTCGTTGCTAAAAAAGAACCAGGTCCTTTTTTTCCAATTTATGATCCTCAGAAAGAAACTAATACGCAAAATGCCTGATGCCAAAACGCCACAAAATCATTCCAGCTGCTGAGGTTTCCACATATAGAATATTTTTTCTTTCAATAGGCTGATATTTTCCAACATCTATTAAATAAAAGTCTCCAGTTTCTTCCCTTGTTACCATGGTAGGCCATGAAATTCAAGCCAGTCACCTAAATTAAAATATTTCTGAGAAGACCACAAAAATGACTGCTGCTTTTGCCTCAGATTTTTTTTTCTATTAAGAGCAAGTTTGGGCATGGAAAGTAAATCTCTAATGCAAAGTTTTAGGGATAAAAGCTACGCTTTTCTTAAGTTCAATAGACTGGCTATGAAACCATGGTGATTTTACTTCTATGAGTATTGAATCTAAAGAGAAATTCACTTTGTGCTGAAATACAAAGGATTTAAAAATAAATAGTGTTTATTCATTGGTTATAAAAGAGTAAATATTCATTAAGTAAAAACATCAAAGTGCAGAGAATTAGAAAAAAGAAAAAAAATCCCTTCTTAGTAGCATCATTCAAATATAACGGTGCGTATCTTTTTTCAGGATGCGTATCTTTCCAGACTCTTCCCTTCATGTAAATCAGTCTTGTTTTCATAGCTATGAGCTCTCTATAGAATTTATACTATGCTGCTTATGGTGGCATATACCTGTAATCCCAGCATTTCGGAGACTGAGACAGAGGATCACAGGTTCGAGTCCAGCCTCAACAACTTAGGGAGACCCTGATTCAAAATAAAAAATAAGATAAGGCTGGGGTGTAGCTCAGAGGCAGAATGTCCTTGGGTTCAATCCTCAGCACCACACACAAAAAATAAGAATAAATGCTACAATCATATATGAAATACAGTCACTTTGATCATAAATATAACCATAACATGAAATCATAAACATAAACGTAACAAGAGGACTGTTTGGGGCACACCCTCCTGTCCTGACCACTTTGTACATGCACCTCTAATCCCCCTCACCTTATGCAGGAAGTAAAATAATTTCTCATTGTACTGAGGACAGATCCCTGGGTAAAACATCGAAATATACTTTTAGGATGCCCATCGGTTAATTGTAGATTACACTGGCCCTAGAAATGTCTGATATATCCAAACAGCAGTATTTTAAAATTGAAACAGTCCACAATAGTTGTTATCATATAATCTCATCTTTTACATGAGGCACTTAGGGCTAAAATAGGTTATGTCATTTGCTGGAAGTCTCACAGTGAATTAATTAGTCTCAGGTTGCACCGCCTCCTCCGGGCCTGTGGGTCACTCTCTAGGGACACCCACTGTGTGTCCATCATTTGTCACTAGATTAGCAACCATTAAGGGAGGCTTTCTGGAACTCTACCTGCTCCTCACCCCTCGTCTTGATTTTTGAACTAGGTGACGTTTGGGAATGTAGTGCGGCTGGGGCTGAAGCTCAGCAGTGGACCATTTGCCTGGTATATGTGAGGCCCTGGGTTCCATCCCCAGCCCTGAAAAGAAAAGTATATGCTATGTAAATATTGTATTTCTGTCTGTCTTGAATTCATATGTAGTTTCTGCCAGATAAGGGAAAACTTGCCCTCAGGTCTCCTGAGCCCTCCTTGAGGCTGAGCCCTTTGTTTTCTGAGGAGAGACACACTCTGTAATTCCACTCCATGACCAAGGAAAGCCTTTGGATAACAAGAACAAAAATCATCTCAAAATTGAACCAGTCCTTTGTCTTTCTGTCTCTTCAGTAAGCTCTTAGAACAGTCTGGACAGGACGGTATTATTAAAGCAGAGAATACCATCCATCAAGATAAGAAAGAATTCTCCGGCCTGGTCAGCCTCCATTTTCAAAGGACAGAAAATCATCTTAAGAAACTCTTCTCCTTCCACGTGTCTCCCTCCCCATTATCAAGCTTCCCTTGTGGGAGGGGAAGGTTAATTTCAGTTGAAATTGTGTTGACCCTGGAAAAGCAGTCACTATAAAAACCCTTCTCTTCCCTTTCTAATGTACCAGTCAAGTTCAAGTTAACATAAATGGAAAATACCTCTGAGTTTCTAAAAGGACTCTTGCTAAGCAGCCATGAACTGGCTCAGGAGGGAAGACAGGTAGACATTCCTTGCACCCTATTTCCTTTTACTCCAAACAGTTCTGCTAAGCTCAGGCATCTGTCCAGAGGAAGAAGGAGGCAGATCCTAATGGTAGAAAATGGGAGGGGAGGCAACACTGAGCAGAGACAGAAAACCACAAACCAGATAGCGAGCTAGTCGTCTGTTTGCCCAGGGCTCTCCCAGGTTTAAGGTTAATCCTCTGCACAGATTCGATTGGCCACCTTAATTTGCAAAGGCAACATGTGTCATCATGTCACATCTTGTTGCTTACCTGGAACCTCACGTGCCCAGGACTTGGCCAAGAACCCAGGAGCTCAACAGGTCCCAAGAAGTGTAATGAGCTGGTGCAAAGTCCAGGCTCCGAGGAGGAGGCTGAGATGCGTCACTCCTGGGAGAGGCTCCACCTGCAGCCGATTTCGTTTTCGTCTTTATGTCATTCTAAGCAGCATGACTGTAAGGTTTGTCAGCCCACAAACAGAGTAGAAATAGCAAGTCCTTAACAGGTGACTAGCTCCATCACCTGCCAGGTGAAGAGAGAGACCACACAGAAGGTTAATAAGTGCACAGATTCCTGGATGTGGAATCCATCTAGGGGTCAAGGTACCATCGCACCTTGGCAGCTGCACGTTGTCGTCCTGTCTGTTGGCGATTGCCAGGAAGGACAGATGTCCTCAGTTTCTTCCTGCCTTTCCCGTGGCAACTTACACATCAAATTCTCCTTCCATCCGCCCTCACCGGCTGCACTTGGAGCAACTCCGCCCTATTCTTTTTCTCAGCACCCTTTGCATTGCCTTCCCAGGACCTAGAACAGTTTCTATTTATGTTACGACTTTGTCTTTTACATGTGTCTGCCTCCCTGCACTGAATTAGGAGCCGCAGCCTCCTGGTCAGCACCGACTTCTGAGGTCCGGCTCTGTGCCCATGACGCAAGAGAGTGTTAGCGAAATAAATGTTGACTGGGAAAGAAATGTTGCCAGGGAAGCATGTGCATTCCTTGATTTCAACATGTCACTTTAGAAATGTTCCTTTAAGCTGGGCGTGGTGGCACATGCTGGTAATCCAGTACTTGGGAGGCTGAGACAGGAGGATCCGGGTTCACGGCCAGCCTCAACTACTTAGTGAGACCCTCTGCAACTTAGTGAGACCCTGTTTCAAAATAAAGAATAAAAAATAGTGATGGGGGTATAGCTTGGAGGTAGAGTACCCCTGGGTTCAATCCCCAATACTGCAAAACAAAAAAAAGAAAAGAAAAGAAACGTTCCTTTAAACTTAGGATGCTCCATAGAATGCTGGTTATGAGGACATTTGTCTCCTGCAAGGACGAGAAAGGCAGGAAGGTAACCAGTGTCTACTGAGTAGCCATCATGCTCCAGCAGCATTAAGCCTCACAATGATATGGTGAAAAAGGTACGATTGATCCTCACGTCACTAATGAAGAAACTGAAGTTAAGCAACTTCCCAATTTCAAGCAATTAGTGGTAAAGCCTGATTTGAGCCCAAGGTCCATATTTGCTTATTTAGATGGCTAAAGCTTCAATTATCTTCACTTGAGAAATATCTCACGTGTTGTATGGAATGCTCGATGGTCCAGAAACAAGAGATGGATTCCAAAGAGACCTATTAGGATGAGAGGAAGGTCTTGCAGGCTGAGGTGGAGGCAAGTCTCTGGGACTTAAAGTGAGGAGACCAGGTTCAAAGGGCAAATGTGGAATCATAAACAGAATTGAAAGATAGGAGTTCTGCGGAAACAGGATCTGAGTCACTCTTCAGCCCACTAAAATCTTGGCCTCCACCTCCAACTTTTTCCCCAACTGCTCTAAGGTCACCAATGACCGTGACACCTCCAGATCCAGTGGGCCACATCTAGTCTCTGTCTCACGGATTCCAGTAGCCTCTGTCTTCCTAACCATGCCTTCCTTCCTGCATCACTGCTTCTCGTTGGCTTCCCTGACCACACGTGCTCCTATCCATCTGTGTGCTCCTTCTCAGTCTCCCTCACCACCACGTTCTCCTCCACCTCAGCAATAAACACAGGGTTTTAGCCGGGCGTGGTGGCGCACGCTTGTAATCCCAGTACTTTGGGAGGCGGAGACCGGAGGATCCGGGTTCGCGGCCAGCCTCAGCTCTCTCACTCTCTCTCTCCCTCTCTCTGTCTCTCTGTCTCTCTCTCTCTCTCTCTCTCTCTCTCTCTCTCTACTTAGTGAGGCCCTCCACAACTTTGTGAGACCCGGTTTCAAAATAAAGTATAAAAAATAGGGCCGGGGGTGTAGCGCGGAGGTAGAACGCCCCTACGTTCAATTCCCGGTACTGGAAAAAAAATTTAAAAAAATAAAAAAATAAACACAGGGTCTTTCCAAGATCAAGATGAGACTTCTCAATCTTGTACGTGCGTCCCCCCCACCCCCCTATGTCTTCTATTCTCTCTCAATTAACCCATCCATTTCCAAGGCTTTAAAAATGATTGACAGAAGCCGGGCGTGGTGGTGCACATTTGTAATCCCAGTACTTGGGAGACTGAGACAGGAGGATCACAGGTTCAAGGCCAGCCTCAGCAATTTAGCAAGGCCCTCTTTCAAAATAAAAATAAAATAGGACCAGGGGCGTAGCTCAGAGGTAAAATGCACCTGGGTTCAATCCCCAGCACCAAATAAATATATATATATGGTTATATTTCCCACCGTATACTGCCGCTCTGAGCTTCAGACTTGACTTTGTACCTGCCTGCCTGGCACTGCTAGTTGAATATGCCAGATGATGTTCAGACTGAACCACTTCAAAACAAACTTGTCATCCATATCCTGCATTTTTTTCACTTCTCCCAATCTTGAAGGATGAGCCTATATTCCCACTGGAACAAGCCAGAAAGTTAGCATGCACACTTATCTCTCCTCAAATCTCATCCATAAACCTACTGATTTAAACAGAGCATCTCTGAACTCAGCCCATATCTCTTTCCCTGTAGACACCATCCTAGTTGAAGGAGATTTTTTTTTTTCTCAGAACCACTCATAACTGGTCTCTCCACCTCCACTCTTGGGCCCCTCCAATTCATTCTCCATGTGGCCACTAGAGATATCTGTGTGTGTGTGTGTGTGTGTGCGTGTGTGTGTGTGTGTGTGTGTCACTAAGGATTGAACTCAGAGGCATTCTACCTCTGAGTTATACCCTCAGCACTTTTCATTGCTTTAAAACAGGGTCTCGCTTGGTTGCTGAGAGTCTTGCTGAGGCTGGTCTCCAACCTGCGATCCTCCTGTTTCAGTCTCCCAAGTACAGGGATAACAGGCATTGTGCCACCACACCCAACTTAGAGATATCTTTTAAAAATGCAAGTCTGATTACATTCTCCCACTAACTATAGAAGACAACTCTTAAGTCTTTCACATGGCGTACTTGTTCCTGCACAATCTGATGTCTGCCTTGGTCTCTAGACCCATCGCAATCTATACCAAGTCTGCATTTCTGGGTTCCAACCACCAATGGCCTCACTCATTGTGAGAACACATCATGCTGCCTCTGTGTTCTGTCCTCTTCTTCATGGTCTCAGCTCTACCACCACCCTTCAGTAGGCCAATCCTTAGATCTCGACTCAAATCCAAGGCTTCTTCAGAATCCCTGCACTTCTTATCCCGCAAATGCACACGCATGCAGTCAAGTTCCCATAAGATGCTCATGATTAATTTTTCTTTTTCTCAATTAAAAATAAGCTCTGGGAGGGTAAGGGCTATGGAGATTTCTCAATGTTGAATCCTATTGGTCAGCACAGTGATCTACCTGTAGGGGATTCATGAGTCAATGAAAGGAGGGGAGGAGGGAAGGAGGGAAAGAATGGAGGAGGGGAGAAAGGGAGGGAGTCTCCGTGACCTTGACAGAGGTGTTGATCTCAGGGGCCCTCAGGGTGTACAGAATTGTCCACTCTAAATAGATACAGCCTATCACACGCTAACTAGATCTTGGGGCTGGAAGTGCAGGTCGATTTCCAGCTCCAAAAATAAATGAATAAATAAATACCTGATACCTTAAGTTGGTAATATTTTTAATTGGAAAAAAAGGCTTAAAAACGGATACTTCAGCCAGGTGTGGTGGTCCACACTTGTAATCCCAGTACTTGGGAGACTGAGACAGGAGGATTGCAGGTTCAAGGACAGCCTCAGCAAGTAGTGAGACTTTCGTCAACCTAGTGAGACCCTGTTTTAAAACGTACGGCTGGGGGGGGGGGGTAGAATGCCCCTGAGCTCAATCCCCAGTACCACAAAAAAAAAAATACTTCACAAATGGCTAATAAGAACAGGAAGAACAGGAACAAAGATCAGTATCAACAGGCCATAGGGAAATGCAAATTGTACCAGTATAAAAACCATTTAATGCCTGAATTTGACTGCATGTCAGAACTGTGGGTACATTTCAACACGGTTTAGAAATACTCTAAATGTCCTTCAGTAGGAAACTGCGTGAATAAATTCATATATATCTTATATCAGGAAAGAAAGAATGAGGAACTCTCATTACTGATATTGGGTGAGTTTCAAGATAGATTAAGTGCAGAAAGAGTACTGGAAGGGCCCCAGGGAGCCGAAGAACCCAGTCAGCTCCCGGGAAAACCGGGAGTGGTTTGGGGGTGGAATGGAGGCTACCCACTCTACATAGTGTTAAAATGATTGAACTTGGAACCAAATTAATTTATTGAGTATTCAAAATTTAAATTAAGTTAGTACAAAAGTGGACACAAGCAAAGGAAAGCCAGCTCTTTTTCCCCGGGGTCCACTGGGCACTCACCCCACTCCAGGCCAAGCTCAGGACGTGAGGGCCTCCCAGCCACCCTTGCCGTCCTTCTCCCTCCCGGCTCCTTCAGATGCTCTGCCTGAGCTCCTTGTTTCTGCCCAGCCCATCAGAACCTTCCCTCCCTTCAGCAGTTGCTTGAAGAAGGAGCTCTTCCCCTCCCTCCTCCTTCCTGACTCTTTCTTTCTCTCTCTCTCTTTTTCTTTTTCTCTTTCTTTCTTTCTTTCTTTCTTTCTTTCTTTCCTTCCTTCCTTCCTTCCTTCCTTCCTTCCTTCCTTTCATGCATGTGTGTGCACACACGCTTGTGTGTGTGTGTGTGTGTGTGTGTGTGTGTGTGTGTGTTATTGGAGATTGAATCATCCAGGGACGTTCTACCTCTGAGCATTACCTCCAGCCCTACTTTATTTTTTATTTTGAAAGAGGGTCTTTCTAAGTTGCTGAGGGTCTTGCTAAATTGCTGAGACTGGCCTCAAATTTGCAATCTTTCTGTCTCAACCTCTCAAGTACTGGGATTATAGGCATGTGCCACCATACCCGCTAAGAATCTACAAACAGAGAACATTTCAAAGCTATCAGTACTCCTTAAATATTCTTAGCAATTTAACAAAGTTCCCAGGAAAACCCCACTCCAGTCAGACTCAAGCCCCACCCCTCCAGTGAAACTTCTCCCTGGGAAGGACCCCTGACAGTCCACTGCAGAGTCCATGGGTTGGTGGGCAGCCCTTGACTTGGCAAATTGATGCCTCCTCTTTGAAACCTGTTTTGCCAGTTCCCTCCAGGACCCGAGAATCTGCTCTCAGCCTTCCTTCTTCCTCCCCCTCTCCTGTCTCCACATCACAGAGCCCCAGGGCTCGAGACTACAGCCTCTTTCCTTGCCAGTTATATTCTTTTCAAAGCCCTGTAAGACCTCAATCTCAAGACGCTGAGTAGCGACTGTATGCCCATGCTCCCAATTTTTATCTCTTGTCTGGGCCTCTGCCCTGAAGCCTGGCTCATATACACACCTATTTTCTCAATATCTCCATTTGGAAGTCTAAAACTGCAGGGCACACTGGTCCCCTCCCTGCATGCTGGGAGCTGCTCCTCCCACCACAGGCCCTCCTGACCCCTTATTCCAAAGCATCATCTTTGTGCTCCGAATGCTTCCCCTGCCCCAGCGCTCATCCCATGGTCTCTGTCCCCTGCCTGACACTGGCTGTCTTTCACCCAGGAGAACAGGTGCCGGGCCCTGTGATAACAATCTGGGGACAGAAGAGACAGCAGTAGCAGTGTCCAGCATCCTGAAGTCCCTCCACACAGTGACCCTCGCGAGTGTGACAGCCGAGGCAGGTGCTATGCGGAGTGACGCACTTCGTGTTGGACTGGAACCAGCTGGGGCGTCTTTGACTTGCTCTTCTCCCTAACCCCTCTGGAGCCCATGCCCCACCGCAGGGTGAGGGGACACAGCCCTGTGTGCTTGCGGCTGGCCTGGACGGCGACAGAAGCCCTTCCAGGCTGCTGCTTCTGTGTATGCCCGGCCTGGACAGGCAGCCCTGGAGCTGCCCCTGGGTTAGTTGAGCCTCCTTCGCCTAGGGCCAGACATTTCTGAGCTAGAATCCCGGGCCCCAGGTGGGGAAGGAGCCAGCATGGATCCAAGCAGCTGGAATTCCTCACAAACCCTAAGCGTTATCCAGCAACGGCCTTCTTGCTGTCCTTCGCAGCCTGGGGCAGCGCGACCTTCAGTGGGAGACACAGCACTGACCAAGCTGTGTTCTTGAAACCACAGAAGTCACACAATCTCTCTTTACCATCCTTCCTTTCTGGGGCAGGTTCTGGTGAAATACGCTGCAGGAGATCTAACTAATAATTTTGTGTGTGTGTGGTACTGGGGATTGAACCCAGGGGCATTCTATCTCCGAGCTACCCCACCCCCCAGCCCTATCCTGTTTTATTTTTTTATTTTGAAACAAGGTCTTGTTAGGCAGATGAGAGTCTCACTACTTGCTGAGGCTGTCCTCGAACCTGCGATCCTCCTGTCTCAGTCTCTCAAGTACTGGGATTACAAGCGTGTGCCACCACACCCGGCTCTAGCTAATGATTTAAAAAATAACCTTGAGAAACATCTCTAAATATCAAAAAAGGAAAGGGGGAAAACCCCAGTATTCTGCTGAAATCAGGGAAACAACTCCCCTGGCTGGTCCTGGTTCCCATCCCTCACTTATAAGCAAAACATTTAAAACAAACAAACAAAAATTCTCAGAAAAAGCAAAAAGGCCAAACCATTAAAACAAAGCATTTAGAAACAAATCTTTACTAGTGAAATTACAGTCGTGGGTCAAACAATCAACTCTGGCCAGATCAGAAAGAGGTGGTTCACCAAGCACCAGGCCCAGCTGAGAGACTCAGGTTAAGTCTCTAGATATCAAGCCCCATGCTCATCCAGGGCCAGATGCTGGAGGGCAGGAAGCCTGAGATTCCCAGGGCACTGGCCCTTGTCTGTGCAGAGCCCGGAACACCAAAGGACCTGCCCCTGCACACCCCTGCCCTTGGACTCAAGGACATAACATACCCTACCCGCCTCCTCACCTGCTCTGAGACCGCAGGATCCTGTAGAGCAGAACTGTCACCCCGCCGACCCCCGGAGAAAAGGCAGCGGGGCCCCAGCTATTGTGCAGAGCTGCTGGACATGCGCGACCTCCACCTGCCTAGTCCCCCAGTCCACAGAGAATATCATGGGTCCCATTACTGTGTCCAGCTGCAGAAGGCTCACAGGCTTGCAGTGCCAGTGCATTTGGACGTCCTTTGCCCGTTTTCCCACCTTGCAGCTGCTGCAACAAATACCAGTTCTTTTGAAAGCAAGGAGCAGTGTGGTCCTCAAAGCTCATAATTAGAAATCTTAGGGGGAAAAATCATTGTTGCTAAGTTATACCATTGGGAGGCTGAAGGATCCTTAAAAAAGGCTAATTCTATGTTTTCATTGTTCCTAGGGCCATGAAACTAATTGAAGGATAAATACAATGGACGGGACTTCAGGTTTGTAGTGCTCTACCTGCATGTATGAAACTGCTCAGAGATCTGCAGGGATGTGAACAGGTGTTATATGAGTGACACTTAACTCCAGAGCCACGCCTGCACACAGTAGTTTTGTCAAGTGCCTGCTATGTGCTAGGTGCTGCTTTCTCTGCATTATTTCAAGCCGTAACAATACTATGTGGCAAACACGGATGCCAATTTATATAGGAGAAAACTAAGGCTTTCAGTTGGAGATACTGAATAATATACCTCAAAGACACACGGCCGATGTCCCTAGCACATCTAGTTCTCTGTTCATTTAGTGAGTCTATGCGCGCACGCGCTCTGTCTCTTCCTGTCCAACTACGTATTAGTATGGATGCACATCACATATTCACATATACACAACATAAAAGTGTATGTATTTTACATTTTTTGGTACTAGAGATTGAAGCCAGGGGCATTCTATCTCCAAGCTCCACCCCCCCAGCCCTTTCTATTTTTTTATTTCAAAGCAAGGTCTTGCTAATTTGCTGACACTGTCCTCAAATCTGTGATCCTCCTCTCTCAGCCTTTCAAGTACTGGGATTATAGTTGTGCACCACCATGCCTGTCTGTTATATATATATGCACATGTTATATATACATGTGCATGTATTCATGTGTGGTATAATTATGCATTATAGAAACATATGTTTGAGTGTTTATGTATTAAACATGAAATGAATAGTTAAATCTTAAAGTATGTATAAATCTGTAATTTAAATATTTAACAAGGTGTCGGATGCCTTCTTGAATAAATTAGGTATGCTGGGACATAATGGAGTAGCCCCTGAAAGCCTCACTGGTCTAACAAAGGGTGTTTCCCTCTCACACCACATGCCAGCATGGGTTTTCCTGTGTCCAGCTGAAGGGTTGGCTCCAGCCAGCTCCTCGCTCTGGGTCCCAGGGGAAGAGGAGGTCACTGGTCAGTAAGACAAAGGGAGAAGAGACCAGAGTAGGGAGGCCTGGTCTGGGAGCCCCACCAGAAGTAGCAGGTGTCCTTGGGTTGTCCACGCCCAGGTCCAGCTGCTAAGGGATCAGGAGGTACCGTCCTCCCAGGAGGACAGCCACACGCTGGTGAGCAGGGATGTGGTCCACATTTCTCCTTTGGGCTACAACCCACCAGTCTCAAGGGGATTGCTAAGGAGGAAATGGGGTGCACCCTTGCGGACAGTCTTCTCAGGCAACGGGACTAAATGTGCATGGGGTTCCCCCAGTGCACACCCTCAGAATTCTAACAGCATGTCACCACTACACAGTTACATCTGACATTCCACAGTGAAATAGCAAAATATCCCATTTGGGGGGGATGTTGAGAAATCAGTGAAATGAATGATTAAGGAAGAATGGACAGTATTCTAGACACACACACACACACACACACACACACACACACACACACATACACACATGCCGGTGACGTTTTTCAGGTTGGCTATAAGTTCTGTGAGCCAGGATCTGGTACCTGACCTCCGTGTTCCCTGACTCTTTACCATCTCAATAAACAAGTGTTGACATTCACTCTGACATTGACTCCAACTCTGAATTTTGGGGGGTACCAAGGATTGAACCGAGGAGCATTCTAACTCTGAGTTGCACCCCCAGCCTTTTTGTTTGTTTGTTTGTTTTGAAACTGGTTCTCCCTATGTTGCTGAGGGTCTCGCTAAGTTGCTCAGGCTGGTCTCAAACCTGTGCTCCTCCTTGTCTTAGTCTCCCAAGTACTGAGATTACAGGTGTGTGCCATCACACCTGGTCTAACTGACTTTCAATAAAATAGCCAACAACCCTAAACAATCCTGTGTGTGGAATTTTATGGATGAAATATTAGGTATTTCTCCTTTCTCTCTTCCAGAAACAGCTCAGTTGTACCAGTTGTCCACCTTGTCCTCTGTAACATGGTGAGGCCCCACCTGCGAACTTCCCCTAACCAAAGACTGTGTCAATGACTCGGGCTTTCTTTGGGCTCAGCTCTACAAAAGTAACAACTGTGAGAGTTGGTGCTGATTTTTATTTGGGGCCCTGGAAAGAAACTCTGATTTTCCATTCAATTGCAGGAATGGAAAACAAATTCACTTTGGATGTCTCCAGCCTCATGGACTATTTTTAACCTACAATATTGTCACCCTTGCAGACCCTGCAGGCCTTTTGGCATCTGAGCACGCCGCTGAAAACCTAACTCCTGGAGACCTCTTCTTGAGAGCGATCGCTTTCTGTCTGTCCGTCTGTCCGTCTGTCTGTAGCGCAGGTGGACGCTTCTTCTCTCTTGGCATCCAGAGTCCTTGTGAAAATGAAACAACAAAGGAGCAGCCCTGTCTCCGTTTGCCCTGAGCTTCTGCTTCGAATATAAGCTTGGGGAGTCTTCGCCACACGTCCTTTGATATGTGAGCGAGACATGATTACAGTCATTAAATCACACACACGAAAGCACTTCCAAGTGTCCCTTTAGGTAATAGCCTAATAAGCACTCTGCTATGGTTCTGATATGTGTCCCCAGAGGCTCATGTTGAAGGCTTGGTCCTCAGCCCGTGCTGCTCCTGGGCGGTGCTGGAACCCTCAGGAGGTGGGTCTAGTGGGAGAAGGCTGGGGCAATTGGGGTGTGTCCGGTAGGGGATATTGGGAGCCTGAACTTTCCTCTCTGACCCTGACGAGGTGAACAGGCCTCCTCCGCCAAGCACTCCTGCCATGACGGACTATGCTGCCACAGGCCCAGAGCAGCAGGGCCAAGTGACCCTGAGACTGTGAGCCAAGTGAACCTTTTCTTCCCTATAACGTGATTTATCTCAGTTGTTTTATCACAGTAATAGAAAGGTGACTGCGCACACTCATTCTATCACGGCCATAGACAATTGAACCAGACAGAACTTACTGATTCATAAGACAGGTAATGATATTTAGTCCAGCCTCCCTTCTAAAAAAATCTACCTCCTATCCCTGATTTGCTCCCAAGCCAGCTCCCTGTCGGTTCACGGCACCTGGTCATTCCACGTGTACCTTGATAGGCAGGTCCTCTTTCTGTATTCTATAGGAGAACCGCACATGCTCCTGGTAATTTTCAGCCGACTGAAAAATAAGGATGTCTGTAAGAACTAATAATGATTAGGCATGATCATGAACTGTGATAAATGTTTGTGCTTTTATTTTTGTTTTACTCCATATTTGAATATGCTAATATGAAGAGATGTTAGTATCCTCTGAATCAAAATTAATCATGAAGAGAGAGAGAGAGAGAGAGAGAGAGAGAGAGAAAGAACATACTAGAGGGAGGAGGAGGAGGCCCAGGGGAAGCCAGAGAGGAGACACGTGGCTATAAAGTGGCAGCAGACCCTCCTGCCTCCAGGGGCAGGCAAGTCTTGACTGGGCATTTGGGCTCGGTGAGTCCCAGTTGATACCATGTGCACGAAAGCAGAAATGCCCATTTTTCATGAGAAATACAAAATCTCCACGTCAAATGTGAAACCTCCTGATTTTTTAAATGTTGTCATTGAGTCTATGAAAAGAAACGTGGAAGGAGGACACACCTGTGCCCTGAGCTTGGTCTGACTGAACCCGTTGCAACCTCCTGGCTGTGTTTCTACCAACAACTGTCCCTGAAGGGAGTAACCACACCTCGAACACAACTGCTTAAATTCAGTTGTAAAATCTGCACTAACGGGAAACGTTGTACAGAGTTCAGAAGGTTCCTATGAGACCCCTGGGCAAAGAAATTAACAACCTGCCGGTGGGGGCTGGAGAAAAGCACTCCAAATGGAATCTTGCATTTTGGTTGTTGTTAATTAATAAACGTGTGTGTGTGTGTGTGTGTGTGTGTGTATGTGTGTGTGTGTGTGTGTGTGTGTGTGTGTGTGTGAACCCAGGGGCATTCCAGCTCTGACCTACACCCCCCAGCCCATTTTTTAAATTTTTTTTTGAAACAGGGTTTCACTTAGTTGTGGAGGGCCTCGATAATTTGTTAAGGCTGGCCTCGAACCTGTGATCTTCCTATCTCAGCCTCCCAAGTAAACTTGATACTTTTAGAGCAGTTTTAGGTTCATGGAAAAAAGTGTACAGAAAGCACAGAGAGTTCCCAAACAGCCTCTATGTCACACGCACGTGCAGCCTCCTTCAGGACTGACACCCCACCAGGAGGGCGCGTTGGCTATAAAGGATGGACCCATGTGAACTGGCTGTCACCCGAAGTGCACAAATTGTACGAGGATTCCCCCTTGGTGTTGCCGATTCTATGGATTTACACAAATGCAAAATGACAGGTATCCACCTAAAGATCCTCTGTGACCCACCTGTGCATCGCTCCCTTCTCCCTAACCCCTGATCTTTTTTTTTTTTTTTTTTTTTTTTTGCGGTACCAGGGATTGAACCCAGGGGCGTTGTACCTCCGAGCTACACCCCCGGCCCTATTCTTTATTTTGAAACAGGGTCTCATGAAGTTGTGGAGGGCCTCACTAAGTAGCTGAGGCTGGCCGCAAACCCTGATCCTCCGGTCTCAGCCTCCCAAGTACTGGGATTACAAGCGTGCGCCACCGCGCCCGGCACCCCTGATCTTTTTAATGACTTCATCGTTTTGCATTTTCCAGAATGCTATACAGTTGGAATTGTAAAATCTAGAGCTTGACCACCTTGGCTTCTCTTACTCAGCCCTGTCTCCTCGTGTCTTTTCCTGGCTTGCTGTGTCAATGCTTCTAATCCTGGAATAACACCCCCTTGTTTGCAGGAACCCCAGTTCACTCATCCACTGAGCCTCAGAAGGACATCTGGGCTGCTTCCAAGTTTGGGGTTATTATGAATGAAGCTGCTATAAACATCTGTGTGCAAGCTTGTGTAGACATAAGTTTTTAATTCATTCATGTAAATACTGAGGAGTGTAAGTGTTGGATCGTATGGTCAGAGTATGTAGTCTTGTTAGCAACTGCCAACTCTCTCTACAGTGGCTGCTCCACTTACATTCCCACAGATAGTGAATGAGACACTGCTCCTCCATGTTCTCCCCACAGTGGTGTTGACAGTGCTGGGATTGTGTGTATGTGTGTGTTACTGGGGATTGAACCTAAGGATGTTCTACCTCCAAGCTATACTCCCAGCCCTTTTTATTTATTGATTGATAAGTTTTGAAACAGGTCTTGCTAAGATGCCATGGTTGTCCTAGAACCTGCAATCCTCCTGTCTCCACCTCCCAAATACTGGGTACATGCCCGAATATTTGGGACATTTTAATAGGTGTGTAGTGGTATCTCACTGTTGCTCTGATTTGTCATTTTCTGATGACACATAATGCTTAACATATATCAAATGGTTATTTGCCATCTGTATATCTTCTTTGGTGAAATATCTATTTAGGATTTTTGCCCATTTTTAAGCAGGTTATTTATTTTCTTACTGTTAACTTTCAAGAGTTTATAGATAATAGTTCTTTATCAGATACATACATATATATATATATATATATATATATCAGATATATAAATATATATATATATATAGTACTGGGGATTGACCCTGGAGGTGTTCTACCTCCCAGCTACACCCACAACCCCCGGCCCTTTTTATTTTGAAACATGGCTTCACTAAATTGCCAAGGCTGACCTTGAATCTGCAATCCTCCTGTGTCAGTCTCCCAAGTACTGGGATCACAAGCATGCGACACCACACCCAGCTACGTGTCTTTCACTTTGGAAGGATAATTTTGCAGGGTATAGAATTCTAGCTTTGTAGGTTTTTTTTTTTTAAGTATTTTGCTCATTCTTGCTTCATGGTTTCTAAGGACAGGCTGGAGGCAATTCTTACCTTTTCTACAGGTTCCTTCTGTCTAGCTCAACTGTAGGGACCCCACACACACACACGCACAAAACCACTGGTTTCATTCCGGACTTTCTACCTTTGATTTCCTGAGGTTTGAATATGGTATGCCTAGGAATAGGCTTTTTGCCATTTTCCCTGAGCTTCCTGCAGTTGTGGTCTGGTGTCCCACACTAATTGGGGGAAATTCTGTCATTATGTTTCTGTCCCTTTCTTTCTTCTCCTTATGTCCCATTACCCATATGTTACCCTTTTGCATTCACAGCGCGCTTCTTGAATAGTCTGCTGTTTCCCCCAGTTTTTTTTCTCTTTGCTTTTCTGCGTTGGCAGTTTCTATTAAGATTGCCTCCAATACATCTCCTGCATTTCTTCTGGAATCTTTCTTAGACTTTCCATCTCTCTACCTACAATGCCATCTAATCTTAACATGTTCTCTGCATCTCTGCATTTTCCATTAAAGCCTTTAGCATATTAATCATAGGTTTTTTTTTAACTCTGAGCTGGTAAACTTACTCCCATTCTCGTTCAGTCTTATTTATTCATTTATTTATTTATTTATTTATTTATTTATTTATGTAGTACTGGGGATTGAACCTAGGGGCATTCTACCTCTGAACTACACCTCCAGCTCTATTTTTTAAAAATTCAAAACAGGGCCGGGCGCGGTGGCTTGTAATCCCAGTACTTTGGGAGGCGGAGACCGGATGATCTGGGTTCGCGGCCAGCCTCAGCTCTCTCTCTCTCTCTCTTCCTCTCTCTCTCTCTCTCTCTCTCTCTCTCTCTACTTAGTGAGGCCCTCCGCAACTTCGTGAGACCCGGTTTCAAAATAAAGTATAAAAAGTAGGACTGGGGGTGTAGCGCGGAGGTAGAACACCCCTGGGTTCAATCCCCGGTACCGCAAAAAAAAAAAAATTTTTTGAAACAGGGTTTTGCTAAGTTGCTGAGGGTCTCTCTTAGTTGCTGAGACTGGCCTTGAACCTGTGATCCTCCTGTCTCAGCCTCCCAAGTACTAGGATTATAGGTGTGCACCACCGTGCCCAGCTCATTCAGTCTCTTGAAACTGTCTTTTGCCTTTCAGGATGCCTTGCAATGTGTCCTTGCAGGGCAGACGCGATGTGCCGGGTCAGAGCCGCTCCAGTGGGGCTGCCTTTAGTAATGGTGTAGGGGAAGCTTTGTACCATCCTGTAGTAGGTTCCAGAAGCCTGTCCCTGGACTATGGCCTTCTCAGGTCCCCCTACTCCTAGATGGTAAGGGATAGAGAGTGGGATGCAGCTGTGACCTTCCCTTCCCGAGCAAGGTTAGACTATGATCAGACCCAGCACCACAGGGGTTCCTTCAGTGTTCCCTGGGCAAGGCCCCTGGTGGTGGAGCTCACAGATGTGTCCCCACCACCCTCCAGTGACTGGGTCCCCTGGAGTTTTAACGCTGAGACCTGTCCACAGGGAGCCTCCAGCAACTTTCCTGTGACAGTTCAGGTTTTTCTGCTCAGGCCCCGGTTCTCGGGAGGGGTTCTCCATGGCTCTCTGCTGCGGTGAGTGAGTTGTGCTTCCACAGTGACCTGTCCTGCCTCTGAGCAGGAGCTGAGCACGGCTGGCTTTGGCTTGCTCAGTGTTTTACCTGTTTGGCCGGAGTGCCTGGCAGCTCTGCCTTTATAAGCATCACATAACCCTCAGCACCAGAGATAATGAAGCTGTCTAATGACGAAGGGGAGATGGCTCAGCAGCTGTGTGTCAGCACATTGTCCCGGAAAAAGCAGCTGTCTCTTCTGTACTCTGCAGGACATGGATCTCAACACAAAGTCAGACCAAATGACTTCACTCAAAAGAGAAAAATAGGTGGCCTTTTAGAAAACACAAGAGCCAGCCACCAGGAGTGCCCCTGAACCCCGGCAGGGGCCGCGTGCGGGCAGTGACCCCTGCCTTACAGGATCATAGGACAAAATTCCAAGCAGTAAAAGGACCCACCATTGAGAACTGTCTCCCTCTAACCCCTGACCCCCCACACTGGTCCTCCTCCCAGGAAGCAACGTTGTTACCCGCTCTTTTATCTCTTAAAATATAGCCTTAGAAGAGCTGGTAAGTGCACACATGTCTTTAAGCGGAAATCTATTTCCGAAGTGTGTATTCTTATGAGATTTTAGGATTGGAAGGGACCTGTTTCAATCATTCATTAACAGCCTTGCTAGGTACTTACCACTCCTGTGTCAAAGTATTTCTAAATATGGATAAACCCTTTCCACTCTAACATAAGCTCATTCCACTTTTAGATAGCTCCAGCAGTTTATAAAAGATATGCATATATATAAATTCTGAAACCTGCTACTCTGTTGTTTTGTTTTTTCCTCATTAATCTTTTGCTTTGATGTCTGGGGCCTGAAACAGGTGTTCAAATGCTTCTTGTCTAAGATGGACCCTAAAATAGCTGAAACCCTTGTATCTTCCCCTCCCCTTCCACTGGGGTGCATGGTTTTAGTAAATTCAGCCTTTCTTTTAGAAAAAAAAATTTACTTTTATCCAACATACTCAAAAATGTCTAAGAAGATAGCCACTCATCAGAGAGAAAAAAAGTTTCTCATGTATAGAAATGAACGGTCTGTGTTACAAAAATCGATAGAAATTTATGAGATTTTTTTTCATGGGAAATACTTCTATGCTTACTTGTACGGGATGCAATGGAGTCTTTAGCCAACTTTTTTTTTTCCAAGCAGAAATTCCGGTTGTACCTGATCTAGTACATTTCCCAGATATGATGGCACAGAATTTGGGGTTCTGACCTCACTGTTCAGCTTGTTTAGACAAGGTCAGGACGAAGTCCGTAAAGCGTGTGGACACAAAGCCGGGCTCCCACACTGGGTCACATGTCAGCCTCTCCAGCCACAGTGTCATCTTGCTACAAGCTAAAGTGCAAATTAGCACACGAGTGGTGGGTGGGTTAGTGTCTGAGCAGAGCTTAGCAGGGAGCCAGGCTGCTGGGGTCCTTCCTATGGCTGCCCAGCCTTGGCCTGGGCTGAAGCCCACATCACTCTCTACAGACGCTGGGTGAGCGGGGTCCTATCTGTGCAAGGCTCCTCTGTTCTTTCAAGAGGAAATCGCTTCTTCCAGTCCAATCATATTTTTTTATTTAATAAATAACATAGTTATCAATACACTCTGGGTACCTGCCAAAAAGCACAAAATCAACCTGAATGTGATTCTATTAAAAGTTCATAGGAGAAACTCTATGTTTAACAAAACCCATGGGTCCCTATCGGTTGGATCCCAGCCCAGTATTGTGCTGTGTCTGAAAAGGATCCACTGCCTCCTCTAGTGACTGTTTTGAAAAGCTGTTTCTTAGCTGGGAGTGGTGGCACATGCCTGTAATCCCAGTACTTGGGAGGCTGAGACACGAGGATCACAGGTTAGAGGCCAGTCTTGGCAATTTAGCGAGACCATCAGCAACTTAATGAGACCCTGCTTCAAGATTAAAAATAAAAAGGGCAGGGGGTATAGCTTGGAGGTAGAAATGCCCTCTGGGTACAATCCTCAACACACACACAAAAAAGGTTGTTGCTTCCTGGGGGAGGGCACAGAACTCTGAAGAACTCCAAGAACGTTATATTCTTTGGGGGAACTCGTAGGAGAAATTCCTATGAAGTCTTAAAAATTAGTTGTAGCTTATATTGGTTTATGTTCTGCCATATGAATAGTATGACTTGTGCTACCGAATATACATATATAAATATATATATAATATATTATATAATGCATTATATAATATATTATATATGTATATGTATATGTATATGTATAATATATGTATAATATATAATATATTATAAGTATAAATCTAAATATATAAATATATATTATATAAATATATTATATAATATAAATATATATATATATATTTCCTTGAGAGAAGCTCTGTCCCTGAGGGGCCACATTTGTGGCCCTCGTTTAGTAAATACACGGGCTTCATCACACGGAGATCTCTCCTCAGACTCATTCCACCTCCATTGTCTGTTCTGTTGTGATTTGTTTGTCTTTCTCTGATTTTTTTCCTTTGTATCTGGGTCTCTTCATAAACTTTTTTTTTTTTTTTTGCGGTACCGGGGATCTCAGCCCTATTTTTTATCCTGTATTTTGAAACCGGGTCTCACGAAGTTGCTGAGGTCCTCACTAAGTAGCTGAGGCTGGCTGTGAACCCGGATCCTCCGGTCTCGGCCTCCCAAGTACTGGGATTACAAGCGTGCGCCACCGCGCCGGGCTCTTCATAAACCTTTGAGCTCACCTGGAATACGTGAAGGGGACCAAGAACTTCTCAGTGTTTGTGTTTGTCAGTGGCCGACCAGTTGGTTAAAACAAGGAACAGGGCTCTCACGGGAGCACAGTAAAAGCTACAAAGCTTCAGGTTTCCTGGAGGGAGGGGAGCCTGTGCGCAGGTGCCCTGGTAAACCCCTGTGGGCGTCAGGGACACCAGGTACAGAGCTGGGCACAGCGCGGGGCGGCAGGTCCCTCCATTCTAGCGTCAGGGAAGGGCTGGGTTGGCTCCTGCTAAATAGGGGGTGGGGGAGGCCTGAAGGTTAGCGGTGACTCTTGGGAGGAAAGGAGGAGATCTGGGGGTGCAACCACCAGAGGGCATTTCTCCCTTAGGGGAAGGAGCAGTGTGGGTAGGCGGGGCTCAGCATTTCTCCTGCTTGGGTGTGGCCCCCTGGCGCAGGTCAGTGGGCCACCTAGCCTCTGTGACAGCATTCCCACCGCGGCGGTTTGTGTCAGGCCTTTATTCCAAGCGCTTCGCCTCCACCTCTCCACTTGCCTTCCTAGAACCCCGCTGGTTCCTGGTACATGGAATGCTGACAGCCAGGTCCCTTGGTGCTCATGCAAGCATTCGACAAGCATTTACTGCGGCTGTGCCCTGTGCCAGGAGTCGGTTGCCCTCCTCTCAGGCGATTTCAAGGATGCTTCATGGGCTCTAAGGACACTGGGACTTGAGCCCGCCACTTCAGACGTCTGGCACCCTGGCGTGGTTGTGACGCCTCAGCCTCTGACCCCTGCTAGGATTCCAGGCTGCTGAGGGAGATCGGGAGCCAGCATAAAGGGGCAGCTTCCCCATCCGTGTCAATACGCGACCCGGACTCCAGGACTCGGCCAGTTCGCCCGCAGCTGGTACAAGTTTGCAGTTAATTGGAAGAAGGGGTCCTGGCACAGACTGGCTCCACGCCGGCGGGCCTCCAAGCCGCCGCGTAAGTCCGCGTGGCCCGGGTCCTGGAGCGAACTCCGGAGGACACACCACCCTTCCCTCGAGCGCGCTGCCCCTTGGGGCCACCGCGGTCGCCGCCGCCTCCGGGTCGCGCCTGCCATCACCTCGCGGCGAGCTCGCCCTCCCTCCCTCGCCTCCCTCCCGCGTCTCCTCCTCTGCTCCTCCCCATCCCTCCTCCTTGGCTGGTCCCTCCTCCCTCCCGCCTCCCACGCCCCGGCCCGCGCGGCTCGACGTCTGGGCAGCCTCCGCCTCCCGCACGGTGCGCGCCCGCGGCCAGGGCGGCCCAGCGAGTCCCGCGCCGGACATAGGCCCCGCCGCCCGACCCGGATCGGCCCCGACGACCGCGGAGACCGGAGCCTGCGCCTCGGGCGAGCAGCGATGCGACTCTGCGCGACCGCGGGGGCCGCGCTGCTGGCGCTGCTGGCGGCGACCGTCCCGGCGAGCTGGGCGCTGGAGGAGAAGAGAGGTAAGGCTGCCGCGCCCCTGCGCCCCGGAAGCCGCGCCCCTGCGCCCCGGGACCCCGCGCCTTCCTTCCCCGCTTCCTGGAGGTCGGTGCGCCGCCGGCCGGCGCCGCGGAGGAGCTGGACGTTTCGCTTCTGGCTGGGCGAGTCCGCGAGGCGGGCGGGAGGGAGGCCGGCGCGGGGACCGGCCCGGGCGGGCGGGGTGCAGGACGGCCAGCCCCGCCGACGCCCCCCGCTCCGAACTTTCCCAGGGGCCCCCCGCCGCCGCTCCGCACGTGCGCCCCGAGCTGTCAGCCCGAGCGGGCGCGTCCACCGCGATCCCGCGGGCTGGGGGAGTTGAGCCTAGGGGGACCCGGGGTCTGTCCACTGCAGACCCTCGGACCCTCGGCACCCCTCCTCCCGGGTCCCCCAGTGCGCCCCGGCCCGGCCCTGCCCTGCCCGCCGAGCCCCGACCCCGGGCGCACCCGGCCAGCCCCGGTCCCGGGCGGGCGGAGCTGCCGAGTGACCCGCGAGGCTGGAGAACTGGTCGCACCGACTACCTGCGGCGACCGGGAGGGCGCGGCGCGGGCGGCGGCCTCCAAGTCCGCAGGGAGGACCGGGGTGGGTCCGCTCGGCTCTGGGGCGCAGACCCCAGACCCTGGCTCTGCGCGCGTCCTGCTGCCCGGAGCCCCTGCAGCCCGGAGCTCCCCGCCCGGCGCCCGCGGCTGTGGCTCGAGTCTCAGGTGGCTGCTCCCCGGGGACCGAGGTTGGGCCCGCCTGCAGCGCTCCGGGCTTCTCTCGGCCCAGCAGAGCACCTGGGCCGAGCTGTAGGGCTGGCGGGGCGGGACGCCTGGGTCCTTACTTGTACTTTTGCAAGCTCAGTACTCCTCAGGCCGGCCATCCCCGTGGTGTGTTAAAACGGGCTTGCAGCAAACTTTTCTCATTATCCCGAGGTTTAGTTTTCCTTCCTTCCTTCCTTCCTTCCTTCCTTCCTTCCTTCCTTCCTTCTTCTCTCTGTCTCTCTCTCTCTCTCGAATTTGACATTAGGCCAACCAAAATATTAAACTTAAATAATTTTTTAAAAAGGATTGATGTACATGATTCACGTGTGCCAAATGGCCAGACGGAACAGGAACAAGTCTGGCTTCGTGACTGCCGACCATAAACCCACTTGACACGAGAAACATGCTTCAGAAGGTTGAATTGCACAATTTCCAAAGCCAGAGGCCCAGGTTCCAGGAGTCAGGCCCGTACTTGCCGCTGATGTCATGGGTACCAGGAGCTGGGGTTTGGTGCAGAGCGGGCTGCAGGGAGGAGGGGTAAGGCACAGAACTGCTGCTCGGTGCCCTCACCTGAGATGAAAAATAAATAAAACAAGAAAAGAGAAATGTGTAGCTCCCACCCGCAGACATTCTGATGTGGCGGGTGGGTGGGCAGTGGGATTTTTCAGAGCTTTTCGGGTGACTCTACTGGGCAGCCAGGACTGAGAATCTCTGGCATAGAGAGATTGGTGAAGTTTCCAGGAAGATTAGCTGCCAATGTAAAGAATTGTTTTGGAACTTCTGGAGTTCTAACAGTCTTGCAACATAGAGGCAAAAGGGAAAAGTTAGGGTGTCATTTCAGTAATGAAGGGTTGGTCTTTTCATTGAGGGAGCAGTGGCAAACACCCCCCCACCCCCACCCCCACCCTGGCCTGAAGGGCGCCCCTCACCTGGCAGTGTAGGGTCCTCTTAATCAGGTAATCTCTTCTCTGCCATTATTTTTAAGTTGAACTCTTAGAGCCCCCCAGAGCCTCCGTTTCCCCACTCCAGCAAGGTGCCGAGCGCTTTGATCTTACTCTTTGAACACTACTCTTAGTGGTTGGTGGATGTGCTTCTGAGAAAAATATAAATACAACTGAATTTGCCTGTTTGTCCTGCATTCACTTACACCACACTGCTCCTGAACACAACAGGAGAGTCGTGGACAAATGCCATTCCGTTAAAGTGACATGAGGGGCAGGTTGTTAAAAATATCAGATAAAGTCATTCTGTAAGGGGTTGTGAAAGGATCTATTAATTTGTCAGTGCTTTTCAAGAAGATTCCCTGATTTTAGTGAGGTTTTTGGTTGTTGTTGTTGTTCTGAGGTCCTGTGACCTGAACACTGTCAGACACTTTTTTAACTGCCTTGTTAATCCTTACATCAAGTGTATGAGCTGAGTACTCTTAATTGCTTATGGGGAAACTGAGGCACAGAGAAGGAAAGTGATTTTCCCACAGCCAGTAAGAGGCACACCTCCAAACTCCACTGCCTCCTTTCAGCAGAAGCAGGTCAGGTGCGCAGGTATGCGGCACACCAGATGCTGGAGGAGGAAAGGGGCCCCGGGAACAGGCTCATTAACATGGGTCCCAGGTCTGAAGCTTTCAACAGATCCCTGCTTGTTCGGTGGTCTGCACTCCTGCCCAGGGCTCCTCAGGCGCCGCTCTGGCTGCCTTTCATGGGGGCAGCTCAGTCTCCAAATCAAAGAGTAAATGAAAGTGGAGATTGCTGGAGGGGTGCTGAGCAAGCCCCTTGCTCTTGCAAAATGGAGCAGTAAAGGTGTGCTCTGGAAGAGCCCCCCTCTGCACTCCCAGGGGAGCAGGGATTCTCCCCAAGGGAGCTCAGAGAGATGATCACTCCCTGGCACCGCCTCTGAAGACATTCTGACTTGGGAGGTCTGCATTGCATTACAGAGAGACAAAGGCAGGATTTAAATGGTATCCAAAGTGAAGAACCACCACCTCCCCTCGCTAAGGAGCTCAGGTCTGGCCTGGCAGCCAGAGCCCTACTTTCTTTCTTCTTCCAGCTCTGGGCGAAGATGGACAAGTCGCTTCAAAGCCCGAGCCCTCATTTCTGAATTCAGTGACGGTTTATTGAATGCATAGAATGTGCCAGACATTATAACCTAGAAGGGGGTAGTCTTAATGGTCTCTACTATTGCTTCCAGAGGAGTGTGATTCTTCAAGCCACTAATTAAACTTAGTGAATTGCTTTGAAGTCCGAAAAGAAGTCTGACAGTGTGTCTGTAGCTGTGTGTCTGTCCACACTGGTGTAGCACAGACCAGCAGAAACTGCCTGGCACCTCTAGTAGACTTTGAACACTCACTTCTGGCTTCATATATTTAGTTTCATAATCTATAATTTTAAAAAATGTATTGTGAAGTTCAAAGAAACCAGTTGCCAAAATCCATTGTACTGAATCATTACACTTGGTCCACGTGACGGCACCGACATGTTTTGAAATGTTTTTAGAGGTAGTGTCAGTAAAGATGAAGGATTCCACCCTGTTTAAAAAGAAAATACTCTTTTTTCCCCTTTGATCTAAGCTCCAGGATTGGCAACTAGTGTCTGAAACTTTTTTGACAAGAGTAACAAACTAATGTTAAAAGCGATTCATAGTTATGAGCCTTTAAGGGAAGAGAGCCCTTCCTTCAGGATTGTGTCTCAGGTCCTAACATGGGGTGGGATCTGAATGTTGCGGCCATTCAGCCCGTCTAAGGACCCACAGACCAAATAATGTGGCTCTTGCCATGAAAGTGGTGTGTGTGTGTGTGTGTGTGTGTGTGTGTGTGTGTTCACATGCACATTCTTGATTTTGCCTAACTTAGTACTATAGTAATGGCCTTATTTAAAACTAGGTTTTACTGATAGGGGTATGAGAAGAATTCAAAGATCACCCACACATTGTTCCCCTGTAAACACAATTTTCAAAAACTTGATTCTGTTCCTCAGATATGTAGTGAGCTAATTCTGTTTTGCTTTCTTCTGGCATTGATGGACATTTCAAATTATGGTAAGAAACATTTTAATCTCTGTTCATTATTACCGGTTGAAGCATCAACATGTACAGAATGGAGTGGAAATCTTGGCTGGTCCTCCTAGGCCAGCCCCATCTGACACCACAGCGTTTTCTCCATAGCTTTTAGAATTATCTTCCTAAAAGGTTGTCTTTTCTAAGAAAATTCTATCAGTTGACCTTTTGGATAATGTCTCATGGTACTCACAGGCACAAGCCAGTTCGACTGAGCAAGGACCCTGGCTTGAAGATCATTCAAATTAGTTTGATTGTAATTTTCACTTTTCATGGTCATTTGGTAAAGCTCCCTTCGAGTGTGTGTGTGTGTGTGTGTGTGTGTGTGTGTGTGTGTGTGT
>PVJS01020076.1:0-33010 GCA_004027185.1 Glis glis | reverse complement strand
AAAAAAAAAAAAAAAAAAAAAAAAATAAAAAAAAAAAAAAAAAAAAAAAAAAAAATAAAAAAAAAAAAAAAAAAAAAAAAAAAAAAAAAAAAAAAAAAAAAAAAAAAAAAAAAAAACTACAAAGGATATTTGGCAACTGGTAAGAAGCTCGCGTCCACCATTGGCCCCAGCCTCCCAGTATGCCTCTCTGGAGGCGACCACCCTTTCTTGCCTCCTTCTGTTAATAGAAGGAATTCTCTGCATTTCCAAGCATGTACCTAATGTGGTAAAATCTGAGGGTGAGTGATCTAGACATTGCACTTTGGTCCAGAACAATCCACTGCACAAGTCCAGAGTATGGAAATGGACAAGAAGAGAATGTGTGAGAGAATTCGGGTTTTAGTTGATGGGACCTCAAGGAGAGTCAGCTCTGAAGCGGCTCCCAGAGAAGGCGAGGCAAGTCTGGGCCACATTTGTGGACGTTCAGTGTCTGAAGAACAGCCTTCAGCAAGGCCTTGTGCAGGCGCTGGGGAACCGCCTAAGCTGCCACAGTGGGCCCTCATAGACCCTACCTCCTGGGGGACAAGGGAAGCCACTGGGTCAGCTCCCCCTGCCCTGCGCTGGCCAGACCCCACTGGAATCCCGTGTCCTGCTCTGGCTGGCTCCCTTCAACGGGCACATTGACTGAGTGCAGTAGGTGCAGAGGGGCGTGAGCAGAGGGGCAAACCTGGTGCCCATCCTGTGTGGAGAGGTAGCAGAAATTGGACATGTCCACTTAGCTGTAGAGAAGCACGAGGTGAGAGGACTCAGGAGGACACAACGCTGTCTTTGAGGACATGATGATTGCCCTGTGGCAGGCAGGTTCCATTTATTCTTTCTGATAGCAGATGGCAGGCCTGCTGCCCATTGTTGGCTGTTGGTAGAAGATAAGGCACATCCCTTTAGTGGAAGAAAGAGCACTTGAATGACCAGACTCGTCCAAAATTCAGAGATGACTAGCTTCCACATCCCAGGAGGGAATGAAGTGGAGACTTATCGATGGCTTAAGGAGCAAATGTTCAAACTGGGCCGGGCACTGAACTGTTTCTTTTCTACTCTAAGAATCTGTTTTCAGGGGCTCTTCACTCGTGGCCTTTATGTATGCCAGATTCTGTGGAATGGTCAACAAAGTTGGTGCCAAAAAAAAAATGTTTTCTTGTTGAGGATGGGAAGATGGGTGTCAGAAGTATGATTGTACTCAGGTGAACTTGGCCCTGAAGACTCTCTTTATTGATTTTATATAATAATTGCTTATTGTTTAAAAATTGAGAAATCTTTATTGGCTCTAAGCTAGTTGGTAAATAATTCCAAAACAAACTATATTCACCTTGGAGTCTGAATATTGCCAAACTAGAATTACGTAGTCAATAAATGATAAAGGTTTATCTGCACACACATCTATTATCCCTTCAGTTTTTCCTGCTCAATTGTGCTTTTCCACAGAAGAACTTACACAACAGGAAAGCTTTGGAGCTCAGATACAGTATTAGGGATGTTTCTATTCTTAGTTCAGATATTTACATGAGATCTTTTCCATAAGGACAACTGTATTCTTTAGAATTTTTAAGCAATGGTTGGGTTTTTAAAATATTGACTGTCTTTAGGGCTTGTGGTATAGTTCAGTGTTAGAGCACTTCCCTAGCACATGCAAGTTCCTGGGTTTAAAGGTCAGCCCTGGAAAGAAAATTAATTGTATTTAAGTGTGTACTCTATAGAAGAGTGGATATTGTGGGTTTTGGAGCTAGATATACCTGGGCTCCATCTCTAGCTCTGATAGGGTTATTAGATGTTTATTTAATAGTTATTTTTGGAATCCTTTCTGTTTCAGTCTCTGTGCTAGGCACTGAGGCACAATCAGGAATAAGGTAGACAGGGTCCCCTTAATGGAATTTACAGTCCAGTTGGAAAAAATTAACCTCTGTAAACCTCAGTTTTCTTTCTATAAAACTGAACTAATAATCTACAATAATAATCCAAAAATAAAACAAAACAAAATAACCCTCTGAGTTGATAATATCTATTTCATATGGTTGTTGTGAGGGTTTTAATAAGGAAATGTGTTAAGTGCATAGGAAATAATGACAAAACGTTAAGCCATTAGGACTGGTAACCCCATTGCCACTGGCAGGGGACATTAGAGATAGTATTCTATGTTTTGGTGGTGTAAATTCCAACTGTCAAAAACTTGTTTGTTATGATTATAGTTGACATTTATTAAGTACTGGTTATGTGCCAGGTACTTGTCTGAGTGCTCTTCATGTTTTAACCTACTTCTCTCAACAATCCTGTGAAAGGTGTTTATTATTGATTAGTTTCCTGTTTAGGGAAATCAAGGCTCTGAGCGCTCATATGGGAGATCTCATTGCTGTGCATGACGGAGCTGGGATGTGAACCTCTAGAGTTGCTGGCAAGAAAAGATTTTAAAAGTGTTTAGTTATACAATAATCTAGAATCTTGATTTTTAACTCTTAGACCTAAAATCACAGATGTGGTGTTAAGTAATACCTTACTTGTGGTTTGGGGTCAATGTCACATTTTAATAAGGTGCACAGGAAGTACACTACAGTGACTCTCCAGGTTCAGACAGTGGCTATCATCTCCTGCAGCTCAAATAAACCACTCCCCATGGCTTTAGTACTGGGGCATTTTCAGTCTCTAACAGGAAGATAATTGGGCGAGCAGAACGCAACCTGTGCCCTCTCTGTCATTCATCTCAGGTGAACCTCTAGATTCTCCTGGAATGAGAGCTCAGGCATTCGGGGAGCATTTTTAGAAAATGACATTAGCTGACACAAATCAGATATGACTGGCAAATCAAGAAAATATTATGTTAAAAATCCTGGTTGATTACATCATCTCATAGGGCAGCACTTGGTATATTGGGATTCCTCATCAATAGATCCATTTCAAAAAAAGCATAAAAAATAAAACTAAAAACGGGTGGACCTGTAGTGGGTATCTAATCTGAATCCCCCATTATACAGATAAGGAAATGAGTCCAGGCAATGACTTTTTATTTATTTAACTTAACTTTTCTTTATGAAATACATAGATAAATAGAGCCTAGAAGTGAAATTATGGAGATAAAAGATTTACCTTGAAGTAATCAAGGAAAATTCAACAAGATTCTAAAATATACAAAATACTGTGTGGATAACTCTTAATATGGTTTGTATTCACACTTTAAGATTCATACATTTTTAGCCGGGCATGGTGGCATGCGCTTGTAATCCCAGTACTTGGGAGGCTGAGACAGGAGGATCGCAGGTTCACGGCCAGCCTCAGCTACCTAGTGAGGCCCTCTGCAACTTAGTGAGACCCTGTTTCAAAATAAAGAATAAAAAATAGGACT
The DNA here is from genome assembly GCA_004027185.1 of Glis glis. Taxonomy (NCBI): domain Eukaryota; kingdom Metazoa; phylum Chordata; class Mammalia; order Rodentia; family Gliridae; genus Glis; species Glis glis. The sequence goes on along the minus strand of PVJS01020076.1, from coordinate 29,640 downwards.
GGGGGTGTAGCTCAGAGGTAAAATGCCCCTGGGTTCAATCCCTAGTACCACAAAAAAAAAGAGACATAATTTTTAAGCTGCATATAACAGGTCTTCATATTTAGTGGTATTGTTTAATTTTTTTTTTTTTGGCTCATCTTTGATGCTTGGGTGTAACCCATGGCTTATTTGTTCTCTCTATTCCTCTTCTTTCCTCAACAGAATGGGAGCTGAGTGACATGGTGGTGTGGGTGACTGGAGCATCCAGTGGAATCGGCGAGGAGCTGGCTTACCAGTTGTCTAAACTAGGAGTTTCTCTGGTGCTGTCAGCCAGAAGAGTGCATGAGCTGGAAAGGGTGAAGAGGAAATGCCTGGGTAAGCAAATCTGAACAGCAGCCCTGCTCCTTAGAAGGGAGTGAGAATCCAAACTCGAGTGCAGCTGGGGGATTTTAGAGGGAGATGGGCTGCTCCTGCCCTCCAGACACTCCGAGGGCTTTGAGCCAGCCCTCGTCTTCTGTCATCTCTCAGTAGCTGCCCTGCCTGTCCCTCCCTCTCTCCTGCCCCCTCTCTGCTCCTCTGTGCACTGACTGTTGGCATTGGGGAGTGACTGCCAGTTCTCTCCAGTGCTGCTGGATTATAGTGACCAGGTGACTTCTGTTTTTGTCTTAGAGTAAGAACAGTTTGGTTCTTATCCATGACATAAATGTACATAACCACTACAATTTAGATAGGAGGGATCCTTACTCATTTCCTAAAATGTTAGATATTCAATCATTATGGGATAGGTTAGGACTTTGTTATATAGAACAAAAGAAAAGAAATGAAGTTAGGTTTAAAATGCAACCTGAGCTACTACTGTCTTTCATATTCATATAAGGGCTGACAGTGTTATTTTGTTGGTTTGAGTTTTGGTGTAGTTATCTTCAGGTTGTAAGGAGCCTCTAGTAAAAATGTTATTGTTTCTTCTAGGGAATTTAGTACCTGAACTAAGATCATTTTAATTTTTCTACCAGATCATAGTTTTGGTCATCTCTCTACTGGTCATCTTTTTTTTCTTTTTGGTGTGTGTGTAGGGGTAGGTAAGGATTGAACTCGGGGCCTCACACTTGAGCATTCTAGCACTGAGCTACATCCCTAGCCCACTCTAACTGTCATTGTTTAAAAAATCTTACTTTTGAGCTGGACGTGGTAGCACACACTTGTAATCACAGTACTTGGGAGGCTGAGACAGTAGGATCACAGGTTCAAAGCAAGCCTTGGCAACTTAGCATTACTTCTTGTATTTCAAAGCTAGAGTTTAAGAACATTAGTTTCAGTTGTTCTTTTGATGAACAGAAATAGAAAGGTCCAGTTATAACATAACACGTTGTTTATAGGTGGGATTCGTAGAGTGGATTGTATCCTTTTCCTTATTTGTCTCCTAGAATCCTTAGATTCTGGCTTCTGTATATTGTTTGACTACGGGGCTCTGAGATTTTACTGATCCAAAGTACACACTGTCATTTTCTGATGTGTGTAAAGCAGCCACTAACCTTTGTGAGCCTGTTGCAAAACAAACATAACTGCTTCTAAGGAAATTGCACTTACGATGTTTGCTTTGTTTAGCTTGTAGCATCATCCTGATTTCTGCCAGTCTATTGTAGACTTCCACTGTATATATTCAGGTTGAAGCGGGCCACCCCACAGTCTGTGAAGCAGCCAGCTTTTGGCTAAGATGTTACCACTCACACTAGTCCTCTCCCTGGTCACTGAGCCAGACTTTCCCAGGGCCGCCCAGAAGTGAGTCTGTTCCAGTTTCTGTTGTAGGGTGCATGTTAAACTCCACAGGAGTAGCGGGGAGCACGGTTGGACTGTGGCATGATGACTGCACTAATTTTTAAGTGTCTCTATTTAGAGAATGGCCACTTAAAAGAAAAAGATATACTCGTTTTGCCTCTTGACCTGACCGACCGAAGTTCCCACGAGGAGGCAACCAAAGCCGTTCTCCAGAAGTTCGGCAGAGTGAGTATGTTTTCTGTGCTCAGGGCATTAATGGCATTGCTTTTTCTGGCGTTGAAGCAGCTGCAGAAGAGCTTCCGTGTGTGGGGCTCTCCTTCTGAGAGCTTTGGGCAGGCGGGGTCCACGCAGTGAGATCAGGCCTATGGGTCGGGCCTCTAAATTTCTGAATCTTTGGCTTTAGGTAATTAGTTTTTCATCTTTACCAAGGACAGATTCCTTTATGTAGAGATAAAGAAGCTAAAGATTCATGGCTGTTTTCATTTTTATGTTATTTACTATCTTCCATATAAAGTTGTATAAAATGGGAATTCCATAGGTGAATTCTGATAATTTTATTATTTTACTATTGCTGACTTTCTGGAATATATAATATTGTTCCATCGACTCTTCAAGTTAACAACATAACCAACCACCTTTCAGAATTCCATAAATCCATCTGCAAGATATCCCTTACATTCCCTTTTTCTGATTTTATTTACCTAGATTGACATTCTGGTCAACAATGGTGGAAGAACACAGCGTTCTTTGATTGTGGAAACCAACTTCGATGTCTTCAAGGAGCTGATAGAGCTTAACTACTTAGGCACAGTGTCCTTGACAAAGTGTGTTCTCCCTCACATGATTGAGAGGAAGCAAGGAAAGATTGTTGTTGTTAATAGCATTTCTGGTATTGCATCCGTACCTCTTTCTAGTGGATACTGTGCCAGCAAGCAAGCTCTTCGGGTAAGGTGCTTAAACTCAATTCTGATAGAACTTATCTATATTCATGGGAATATAGCCATGGATGAGTGAGGTCATCGGAACGGGGCAGTGATATGGGGGGACAGAAAGAGGAGAACTCTTGAAGAGGATATCCCCAGTGGACCTAAAAAAAGACTTGTGCCACATATATCTCTAACTTATTCAATAGACGTGTATTTAGCACTTGCCCTGTGCTCTGCACTGCAACAGATCCTGGGGATATAAAGATAAGAGTTTCTGCTTTTAAAAAGTGCATAAATTGGGTGTGGTGGCGCACGCCTGTAATTGGGAGGCTGAGACAGGAGGATTGCAGGTTTGTGGCCAGCCTCAGCAACTTAGCAAGGTCCTCTACAATTTAGAGAGACCTTGTTTCAAAATAAAAAAATGAAATAGGACTGGGGGTGTAGCTCAGAGGCAGAATGCCCCCTGGGTTCAATCCCCAGCCCCCCCCCCCAAAAAAAAACCCTCCAAAATCATTGCACATAGCCAAGTCAGCATGTTGCTCTTTACCTTATCCCTATTCCTGTGACATCTCTAGGGCAAACTGGGGGTACACTCTTCCTTTCTTCTACACACACTTCAGGATGCGCCCCTCCATTTCTGTGACTTCTTTACCTTCCCCCTTACTTTTTGTTTATTCTATGTGGTCTAATTACACATGACGTGAGAAGTTGGTACTGCCGACTGGATGATTAGCCCTGGGCTTCATATCCCTACTGGGAAAAAACCTTGACTCTGTTCCCTCTTGTTTCATTGGAAGAAGAAAGTCTAGCCAAGGCAGAGCCTAGGAGAAGAGCTTGATTTGGGTAATAGAACTCTTGAGATATAAATATTAGAACAGAATGAATTTTTAATGTTGGCCTAAGAGTGGACATGAAGAACTCATAACTTCAATAGGAAGAGTGATTAAAGGACACCTCAAATTTATAATGCTATTGTTGAAGGTCAGTTGTAGTAGACTGTTTCAGTGATGGAGTAAGGAGATGCAACAGCTGCATGAAGCTTTGGTTCTTCAGGACATCATCTCTGTGCTGGGAAGAGCAGACAGTTGCAGAGGGTGATGAAATGAAATGCAACGCTGGTGGTTTCCTCCCATCTGCAATGGGCTGTCAGTCATTTCCTGCAGAGCAGCTGGGAGAACCACCCATTTGTTGACTAAGGTTATATTACTACTGTTAAGGTTTATATTACTGTTAAGGTAGTAATATAAACTGAAAGTGTTGAATTCTTTCTCTGTGATAGTTTCTGTGAGGTATTGATCCCCTTTTGTCTCCCCCCCCTTTCCCCAAACATTGGCTCTTTAGACCACTTTAGGGAATGCAGAGAGATCCCACCTCAGTGGTTTCTGGAGAATATGTGCCCTTTTGGAATGGGGAATGAGGCTCAGTGAGGAGGGTGTATCAGAAACTGCAGGGATAGGTTTCCAGCGGTCCTGTGCTTGCCTGTGCAAACCATTAATGGCAAGAGCCACTCCTACCAAGGGGGTGAGCCACTTGCACTTGGGAGGAGCTGAGAATGTCTTTCCTCCATCGCCTCTGGTCATACAGTTAAAACTGCCTAATAAGCCTGTGTGGTTACCCTCGCTGTCTTTTTACTCAGGCATTTCAGAACCTGTTTTGATAAATTACAAGATATGTATCTGTATTTAATTTTGTGTTTTTCTTTACTTTTCTTGTCTTTTATAATTATTATTATTTTATTTTGTATCTGTTAGGGTTTTTTTAATAGCCTCCAAACTGAACTTACCCAGTATCCAGGTATAATAGTTTCTAACATTTGCCCAGGACCTGTTCAGTCAAATATTGTGAAGAATGCCCTAACTGAAGAAGTCACAAAGGTAAAAATTGCTTGTTGTGAAATAATTGGAATGCTTTGCTAACTATATCTTAGTGTTATCATATTTCAGAGTTTTTATGTCAGAACCGCTTTTGAATTATTCACAAAACTTAGTTCATAGTATTATGAAATTTATTAGGTACGTTGACATCCAGTTTAGCTAGCTGGCACAATCGTATCTGGTAAGTGTATGGTTCCTATTAGGCTTTTAAAAATATTACAGAAGTTAAGCCAGGCGTGGTGGCGCACGCTTGTAGTCCCAGTACTTGGGAGGCTGAGACAGGAAGATCAGGGTTCGCGGCCAGCCTCAGCTACTTAGTGAGGCCCTCGGCAACTTAGTGAGACCCAGTTTCAAAATAAAGGATAAAACTATAGGGCCGGGGGTGTCGCTCGGAGGTAGAACGCCCCTGGGTTCAATCCCCGGTACCGCAAAAAAGAAAAAAAATGACAAAAGTTAGGGTGGGGATGTAGCTCAGTGGTTGAACGCTTTCTTAGCATGTGCAAGGCCCTGGGTTCCTCAACACCACACACAAAGATAAATTTGAAATATTACAAATGTTTATAACCCCCTGCCCCCCATTAGTGCCATCAAAGGGGCTTGACGAACCCCTAAAAGAGCTACACTAGATGTCCTTTGGGTCCTTTCTGGCTTAAAAGTTCTATGAAATAGTTTGGATAAATAATCAGCATTCACCTAATTTTAAACTCTTCTTAGTCCGTAGGCAACAATGAAGGGCAGTCCTACAAGATGACAACTAGTCGTTGTGTGCAGCTGATGTTGATCGCCATGGCCAATGATTTGAAAGAAGTTTGGATTGCAGATCAGCCTTTTTTATTAGTGCCATATATATGGCAATACATGCCAACCTGGGCCTTGTGGCTAACCAGGAAGTTAGGAAAGAAAAGGATTGAAAACTTTAAGAATGGTCTGGTAAGAGCAGTTTATATACTTCTAATTGTTTGTATCACTCTTATAGGAAAGTACAATATTCCCTTGCTTAAAAATGTTTCATGCTGACTCTCCACCAATCTTGTGATATAAATACAGAAAGTGTAACAAATATTCTATCCCCATGCATATCTGAGGGTCATTGTAAACACTTACTGGTCTTGGAGGAATAAGTTTTCTTAAAGGTAAAATCACAACAAAAGTTCCCACTGGTTACTTCTACACTTACTGGTTGACCTGACCAACTCCTTTCCATCCTACCAGTGTCAGCTCAAATGTCACCTCCTTGAAGTGGTCCTTGCCTTTCCGTCCCAAGTCTCCCCAGGATGAGGTGCTCCTCAGGCCCCAGGCTTCCTTCTGTCAGAGCACTTACTGCACTCTTAAGACAGGCGCAGCGTGCTGCGTGGTACTTACTCCTTTGACATCATCCATAAGGACTCTGCACATCTAACATGTGCCGATGCCCACATCTAAGGAAAGAGGCTGGTTACTGCTTTCAACCCTCATTCCCGTAGCAGGCAGTGGGGAATATTTTTAACCAATTCTGAGAAAATTGTGACCATCAAAAGAGCTGAATGTGTAAACAGCACAGCAAATGTAATGAGGTAAGCTCCAAATTATAGATTATGATTATGCAAAGAAAGGTTATTGCTGCAGATAGTTTTTATTGTTAAAGTTATTCCTTTTGTATACTTTGTTACTACCATGTTTTAAAACTCAGTCTTCCTTATATGATCGATATATAAGGAAGAGAATTACAAAACAGGATTATACTATACATGTCACTGTAATCTACCGCTATTTTAAGCAATTCACTTGAATGTCCAGTCCGCTTGTTATACTTTTAATTTGTTCCAACTTTTTGCAGTACAGTGAAAATAAGTTGGGGGCAGGGGACAGAACACAACAAAATGCTTAGAGATTTAGAAATTATAAAATGGTCCATAATTAACTAAATGTTCAAAGCTTACAAAATCATTAAGGGGGCTTTTCACTGTCCACCAAGTTGTAATGTGGACCAATTTGCTTTGGGCCAAGTTATTTCTAAATGGTGATGCTGGGCCTGGTAGTGTGGGATGGTTCCAAAGGTAGAGCTTGATCAGAGTTCACACTTAATTTTTACTTTGGAGGAGAGCTGATACAGTGGCCCTGAGCCCAGCGATAGGAGAGATGTGGGAGGCAAAGGCCCCTTTCTCGAGGGGAAGCACAGCATCCTGGTTAAGAGTATGGAGCCAGGTGCTGGCCAGCTGGGTTCCCATCCCAGCTCTACCATATTAGCCCCATGATCTTCAGTCTATAATTCAGTCATTTATGAGATGACTACTGAATAGTGAATAGTACCTAGTCATTGGATTGTTATGGAGATTAAATGAGTTAGTACATGGAAAACTTAAAACATGGCCTGGAGTGTTCTAAGTTTTAGTTCTTGTGTTTGTATTTTCTTTTAGTCTACAAAACTGTGTGCTTAGAAAACTTTTTTTTTCCTTTTTCTTTCCTGTAATGGGGATTGAACCCAGGGGTGCTCTACCACTGAGCTACATTCCCAGTCCTTTTTATTTTTTGAGACAGGGTTTTGCTAAGGTGCCCTGGCTGGCCTCGAACTTGTGATCCTCCTACCTCAGCCTCCCCATTGTCCCGGATTATAGGCATGTGCCACTGTGCCTGGCTCTCTTTTCTTCATAAAATTACCAACCTCAGGTATTTTCTTATAATAAGAGAAAGTGGAGTAATAAGTATGCATTAAGAGGAATTACTGAATCTCATATAGTAATTCTATTTTTGATTTTTTTGAGGAACCTTATACTGCTCTTCATAATCTCTATATCAAGTCACATTCTCATTGGTTTAATACTATAGTAGATGAAGAATAGATTATAGAAGTAATTTTTTGAGAGGGCAAAGAGGGCCCAAGGACTAGAGAATTTCAGTCCCACTGTAGTAGTATTTGTTTTTTCAGAAATGCCCTGTAATCCCAGTACTTTGGGAGGTGGAGACCGGAGGATCCGGGTTCATGGCCAGCCTCAGCTCTCTCCCTGTCTCTCTCTCTCTCTCTCTCTCTCTCTCTCTCTCTCTCTCCCCCCTTAGTGAGGCCCTTCACAACTTTGTGAGACCCGGTTTCAAAAAATAAAGTATAAAAAATAGGGTTGGGGGCATAGCGCGGAGGTAGAATGCCCCTGCATTCAATCCCTGGTACCGCAAAAAAAAAAAAAAAGAAATGCCCTTTTGAAGGTTATTTTGTTTTATTTACAGAAGTGTCAAATATAAATATCAGTCAGGAAAGCCTGCATTTGGTTTTAGGGAGCCTGTTCTAAAAGATAATGACTTTTTGTCACTCTTTTTAAATGACAAACTGGGCACTCTCATTTGCCAATACAATTTCTGGGATAAACAGGACTTCATTCTTTTTTTTTTTTTTTTTGCAGCACTGGGGATTGAACCCAGGGGCATTCTACCTCTGAGCTACACCCCCAGCCCTATTTTTTATTCTTTATTTTGAAACAGGGTCTCAGTAAGTTGCGGAGGGCCTCACTAAGTAGCTGAGGTTGGCCGCGAACCTGTGATCCTCCTATCTCAGCCTCCCAAGTACTGGGATTACAAGTGTGTGCCACCACACCTGGCCAGGACTTCATTCTTTACATAAAACCATAGAACAAGGGCCACATTAAATTTTGTGTCAGTATCATCATCATCATCATCATCATCATCATCCTTTATAGTGCATTTTTTCTTTTTTTTTTTTTTCTTGGTACTGGGGATTGTACCCAGGGGCTTTCTACCTCCAAGCAATACCCCCAGCCCTTTTTATTTATTTTTAAATTTTAAAACGGTCTTGCTAAATTACTGAAGCTGGCCTTGAACCTGTGATCTTACTGTCTCAGCCTCCCAAGTACTGGGATTATAGGTGTGTGCCACCATGCCAGGATACTCAGTGCAAATTCTTTGAAGAGGTAAATGCATATCTTCCGAAATAAAAGACACACTTTAGGGATTATCAAGTGACCTTGTTTTATTCTTTAAACAGTATACTAAAAGTTCATAAATAATTTTAGATTTATCTCTCAAATATTTTCATTCTAAATAATCTGACCTTTTCTTTGTATTTATTAGGGTAAGTCAGTGTAGGTATGATATGATGATCTAGAAGAGTATTAATAAGAGAGTTCAGTATTTTAAGAAATCATATGAGCAGACACATGGTATTTATGCAAGGTAGAGGAGACAATGATGCTAATCCTGTTAGAGGTCCTTGTGTATAGATCTAGACTTTTGTCTAGGATTTTTAAATTCCATTTTAACAATTTGACTAAAGTTTGTAAGGATTCTTAACAATGATCATAATGGTATAAATCTTCAAAAAGAGGATGTAATCCAGGTGCAGTGGCACACACCTATAATCCTAGCAACTCAGGAAGCTGAGGCAGAAGGATCATAACTTAGCACAACCCTGTCTCATAATAAGAAATAAAAAGGGCTGGGGATATCTCTTACTAATAAAGCACCCCTGGGTAGGATCCCCAGTACTGCAAAATAGCAACAACAAACCAAGCAATAAAACAAGACTTATGTGTAAAAACTGTGGGAAGTAGGAGGGACTGATTCCTATTACTGTCACTCTTTTACAGGATGCAGACGCCTCTTATTTTAAAATCTGGAAGACAAAACGTGAGTGACAGGAGCACTTGCAGTTTTCAGGCCACCAGAGGGAGAAATGGAAAACATAAAAACAGCAAACTTCTCATGCACAGAAGAATAACTGAAGACTAATTTGTTATTTTTTAATATAATTTTCAACATGTCATGAATAAAAAATATGAGCTTGCCATTAATCTTGCAAGAAAGGCATTAACACATACTATATTCTTGAATAAAAGGACATTTAAAAATACTTTGATACTTTGGCATAAATGCTTAAAACCTACGTTATCAGAAATTTAACCAAAGAATTATAGTAATCTATTTAAAACATGTCTTAGTCCATTTGTGCTTCTATAACAAAATGCCAGAGATTGCATAATTTATAAACAATAGAGATTGTTTTTCACAGTGCTGGGGGCTGGAGGTCCAAGATCAAGGCACCAGCAGGACTGGTGTCTGGAGGGCAGATCTCTGCCTCCAAGATGGTGTCCATGCTGTGTCCTGCAGAGGGGAGGGACACTGTGTTTTTATGAGGCAGAAGACATGGAAAGGCAAGAGGGCAACTCTCTTCATTAAGCCCTTTTATTAGGGCACCAGGCTCCATGCTCCTTACTACTGATGCACTGGGGAGGACGTTTCAACATGAATGTTGGAGGAAAGAAAACATTCAAAGCACAGCAACATAGCTGCATGGAGTTTTTCACACACAGCAGAGCACTGGGCAATGAGCAGATATAAAGTATTTGGAATGATCCTGCCTTCAAGATGCTTACACTTGCTCAGAGGTGTGGACAGGTGAAATGATTGTGGCTTGAGGCAGTAAGTAGGACTCATTGCTGCCATGATTTGACACCATTTACTGTCCTGGGTGCTTAGTATTAGTTAACTCATTCCTCATACAATAATATTCCTCATACAGCCACTAATATTCCTCATACAGCCACTAAGGTGGGTGCTACTAAATTGTAATTTTAATTGTAAATGAAGAAAGAGATGGCCAAAGCAACTAGGTGTAACTTTTCAAGGTCACAAAGATAGTAAGGGGTGAAGTTGGGATTAAGCTCAGCTCAGGAAGACACCACAGGCAACTACTTAGTGCTACTACAGTTAACTTTAATGTTTATCATCTTACAGCAGAAAACATGCATAGGCCATAGTAGGAAATCAGCAGGAGCAACAGAAGAAACACATGGTCCTTGTTTACGAGCAGTTCAAAGTTGAGCTGGAGTCAAAGTAGCATGCATGAAATAGCTGCAGAATAGGTGTTGGGCACATTGGAGGCCACCCCAGTGCTGTCCCTGGGAAAGGGGGGAAGGTGACATGTGGTGGGGGTTCCCCATGAGGTACTGAAGGTAGAAATGATGGAATAAACGTACATATATGAATGTTCACATAATATTCTTTATGCACAGTTGAATATATGTGCATAGAAGACACTGCTCATTTTGCCTGAAAATATATAATGAAGACATCATTTCACAGATGGATTACGATGGTGTCATGGTTGCTTAGGATGGGGAGGGGTTTGGAGTATGCTATGGGGAGAGAACGTGGTAAGAGAGAGCTCTTGCATGACCCATGATGAAAATGGGAGTTTTGAATTATTGAATACACTACACCTGATGTGAAACAGTATTGGAATAATTCTAGAATGCAACAAAATAACATGTCATGAGGCATGACAAAGTGTGATAGTTTAACATGGAAGCTCTTCATGCAGAAGACTTGACCTGTACTGAGCCTTGAAAGAAGGGAATTGAGACAGACTAGGAGAAGCTCCTGGAGGCCAGGGAGGGTCAGTTGTGTTCTATGCGTTATTGAGTCCCCATTGCTTGCCTGGCATTGTGCCTGCGGGAGTTAAGGCGTGCTGAAAGTATGTCAGGTGGGCCTGCCCAGCCTCCAGCATGTCAAGAATGAAACTGACAGATTGAATGGGATGGAATGAAGGGAAAAGTACTGTGATCAGTTTCTTCCCACTATTCCAGCCAAAGCAGGGTAGAAGCAACATATAAATTAAAATGATCTTGATGGGTATGGTGGCGCACACTTGTCATCCCAGCACTTGGGAGGCTGAGACAGGAGGTTAGGTTTGAGGCCAGCCTCAGTAATTTAGCGAGACCCTCAGCAACATAGTGGGACCCCATCTCAAAATTAAAAAAAAAAAAAAAAGGCCGGGCACAGTGGCCCACGCCTGTAATATTAGTACTTGGAAGGCTGAGACAGGAGGATTGCAGGTTTGTGGCCAGCCTCAGCAACTTTGTGAGACCCTCCGCAACTTAGTGAGACCCTGCTTCAAAATAGTAGAATGCCTTGGGTTCAATTCCCAGTACCACTAAAAAAAAGGGGCTTGGGGTGCAGCTTGGAAGTAGAATGCCCTTGAGTTCAATCCCTACTATCTCCCCCCCCACCAAACAAAGATCTTTCCAGTTCATCTGCGGTGTATTTTTCCTGTCATGCCGCCATACATCATATAATAAGTAGAAAAATATAAGCATAGCCAGGCATGGTCGTGCACGCCTATAATCCCAGTGCTTGGGAGGCTGAGACAGGAGGATGACAGGTTCGAGGCCAGCTTCAGCAACTTAGCAAGACCCTGTTTCAAAAGAAAAAAATAAAACAGGGCTGGAGGTGTAGTTCGGAGGTAGAATGCCCCTGGATTCAATTCCCAGTAACCCCTGCCCCACCACAAAAAAAATACAACCATATACCCTCTTTCTTCCTTAGGCTCTTTTTTCAGCAGCACAAGATAGAAAAGTCAGCTGTATATCAAAGTTCATCTTATGAAGGACAGACAGTTAAGAGCTGTATAACCAAGTGTTCACTTACTAACTTTTCAAAAGTGTCCATTCTCCATTGACATGACAGATTTCTCCACCAGTCCCTTTGTTTTTTATTGTGCACAGCTGGGAATGGAACCACAGGGCTCTGAACATTTGAGGCAAGCCAGGCATGCGCACTACCAGAGTTCCACCCCCAGTCCCCAATCATGATCTTTAATGGCCCTTTGAAATTTGAAGAAAGTGGTTCACTGGAGTGCGGCCCAGCTGGAATCTTGAGGGGAGAAGGTAAGAGCAAAGAGCGCAAGCTGTGGCTTTAGGATTAGTCTGCTCAGCACTGGTCCATCAGTAAGTCAGGCGACACACCAGTCACAATCAGGTATTCAAAGGCAGATTTAATAAACATCTGATTAAACTCCCTCACTGAGATATATCCACACACAATAAACTACACATATGTAAAGTGTACACATTGGTAAGGTTTGACATATGGTTACATTTGTGAAACCATAACTGTAATCAAGAGGGCTCCCATATCCATCAGCCCAAACGTTTCCCTGTGGGCCTCTGTCCTCACTTCCCCACCCACACACCCAGTTGACCGATTATGTGATTTCCCTCAGTATAGATTTGTTTGCATTTTCTGCAAAACTGAAAAAGCCAGGGTACCTGGGGCTGGGAGATTTATCAGGAGATTTTACATTATGAATTTAATTTCTGCAATGGTTATAGGCTATGCAAATTGTGTATTTCATCTCAGTTGAGTGTTAGTAGTTTGTGGCTTTCAAGAATTAGATTATTCCTTTTAAAGTGCCTAATCTGTGAACATAAAATTGCTTATAGTATATTTTCAATGATTGCCTGATTTATAGTGATATTCATTTCATTTCTGATATTGGTGATTTGTGTTGTTTCATCTTACTTTTGTCAGTCTTTCTATGGGCTTATTGATTTAATCCAAAAAACTAGTTTTTTGTTTATATGACTTTTTCATTTCACTGATTTTTGCTTTCTTGTTTTCTTTATTTTGCTTGTTTAAGGTGTACTCTGCTGCTCTTTTTCTTGTGGTGGAATGTAGGTGGTGAGCTAATTTGTGTTGTGACTGTCCCTCATTTCTGATGTGTGCCATCTTCCTAGGTCTGGCCTGGGACCTAGAAGACATCTCAGAGACACAAGCTACATGGCTCTTGGAGTGATTTTTTTGTGTGTATTAGGTGTCTAGAGTAAGGGAACTTTTTCAGGAGGGGAGGACAGCTACCTCTTTCCTGTCTACAATGAGGGAAAAATAATTTTCCTTGTTTCTTGTCTATGGAGTGTTTAGCCATCTGCATTAAAAAAATTCCGATAGGTCCTTATTGTGTTGCCCTGGGGAGTATGCACTAGAGCAAAGGCGGGCAGTTCTTATTTACTATGAGGTAATAGGAATTTGTCTCTGATCCCGAATATCTCATGCGTCTTCAGGGTAAGATTAAGATGAATATTAAAAAGCCAACTCAATAATTATAAATGCATATTATATCAAATACCTTTTCTGGATCTACTTAAATGTAATGTTTCTACTTGAATTCTACTAGTGTGTTTAATTATATTGACTGATATATATACTTTTATATAAAATTTAATTTTTGCATTGATATTTGGGAATGAAATAGTTCTTACTTTCCCTTCCTCCTAACATTCTTTTCAGGTTTTCATATCAAGGTTTTTTTGATTCACAAAATGAGATAAGAACAGTTCTTGCTTTTTTACACTTCGTTGGAAGATTTTAAGATTAGTTTTCTTTCAGATTTCATTATGGAAAGCAAGAAATAACTCTAGGTTCAACTTCTCCTACCTCCCTTCCTTGTGTTACTGGGGATTGATCCCAGGGGCGTTCTACCTCTGAGCTACACCCCCAGCCCTATTTTTATTTTTATTTTTTGAAACAGAGTCATGCTAAGTTGCTGAGGCTGGCTTAGAATCTGTGTTCCTCCTGTCTCAGCCTCACAAGTACTGGAAATGATAGGTGTGGACCACCATGCCCACCTCAACTTCTTTAAAAAAATTAAATTTTGCACCGGGCGTGGTGGCGCACGCTTGTAATCCCAGTACTTGGGAGGCGGAGACCGGAGGATCCGGGTTCGTGGCCAGCCTCAGGTACTTAGTGAGGCCCTCCGCAACGTCGTGAGACCCGGTTTCAAAATAAAGTATAAAAAATAGGGCCGGGGGTGTAGCTCAGAGGTAAAACGCCCCTGGGTTCAATCCGCGGTACTGCAAAAAACAAATAAATTTTGTATTACAGCATTATAACTAAACATCACAGCGATATTCAAAGTGATGCATTCATATATACATATATATGGCATCTCTTGGTGCGTTTCCTTCATTTTTATTTATTTTTTTGGTGGTACCGGGATGGAACCCAGGGGCATTCTACTTCTAAGCTACATATCCAGCCCTATTTCTTATTTATTTTGAAACAAGGTCTCACTAAGTTGCAGAGGGCCTCACCAAGTAGCTGAGGCTGGCCGCCAACCTGTGATCCTCCTGTCTCAGCCTCCCAAGTACTGGGATTACAAGCGTGTGCCAGCATGCCCGGCCATTTCCCTCTTCTTTATCAGATATAGGACTACTCAATTAGACTGTGGTCTTCGGCATTCCAACCTAATGTGTGGTCAGTTATTAGACCCCTCATCACTTCCTTGGAGAGCCCTGGACTCCAATTTTTGTCCCCCTAACTCAGCAGCAAGACTGTCAAAAGTGCTACTTAGCTTCTCAGACCCTCAATTACATTCTCCTGACATGACATGTTCCTAGAAGGAGAACAACCCAAATGTTGAGCCTAAGTCTTTGTCTCTAAATTCCTTCCTCCTTGGATCTTGGTGATGCAATTCTCCACTGTCTCTTGGTTCTGAGGCCTTTATGCAGATTTTAAAATATTTTTTTCTTGCCTAGCTTTCGAAAGTTCTCCATGAGATGATTGGTACGAATTAAGTATGTACTACTAAAACCTAAAAATAGAAGTAGGTGGATTTCAGAGAAAGTTCAGTATGGTCAGTTTTTAATATATTAGGTGCAGATATTGAATAAGTTAGATAGATAGGTCCAGTGTACAGATGTTGAGTTAGTTATATACATTTGAACACCATCAATTTATTGATGACATTTTTTTACATGTTTTTATTGGTGCATTATAGTCTCACATCACAATGAATATCAGTTTGGTGTTAACATACATGCACACAGCTCTTGGTGTCCCTCCCCCCCACATGTAGTACTGAGAATGATGGTATAATCTCATATGTACACATTATTTATAATAGTAATTTCATAGATTCACTTCTTTCTTGCCCTTCCCCTTCCCTTGTACCACTTCCCTTGCACCACTGAGGGTTCTCTGTTGTCATTGGAGTCCCTTTTGTGTCCCCACTACTCCCTAGGTTGCACATATTAATGAAAACATATGACCCTTCTCTTTTTGTGATTAGTTAATCTCACTTAACATAATGTTCTACAGATCCTTCCATTTTCTTGCAAATGCTATTATTTTGTTCTTTTTTTTTTTTGTGGTACCGGGGATTGAACCCAGGAGTGGTTCTACCTCCAAGCTAAACTCCCGGCCCTATTTTTTTATCCTTTATTTTGAAACCGGGTCTCACGAAGTTGCGGAGGGCCTCACTAAGTACCTGAGGCTGGCCGTGAACCCGGATCCTCTGGTCTCCGCCTCCCAAGTACTGGGATTACAAGTGTGTGCCACCACGCCCGGCTTTATTTTGTTCTTCTTTATTGCTGAGTAGAATTCCATTGTGTGTATTTCCCATAACTTTGTAATCCATTCATCTGTTGATGGACATCTAGGTTGGTTCCATAATTTGGCCACTGCGAATTGTGCTGCTATGAACATGGGTATGCATATATTACTGTTGTTTTCTAGGTTCAATCCCTTTGGTATGACACCCAGTTAGTGGTATAGCTGGATCATATAGTGGATCCATCCCCAGTTTTCTGAGGAATCTCCACACTGATCTCCATAGTGGTTGAACTAGTTTGCAATCCCACCAACACTGTAGAAGAGTCCCAGTCTCCCCACATCCTTGCCAACATTAAAAATATGGAACACTTCACGAATTTGCGTGTCATCCTTGCACAAGGGCCATGCTAATCTTCTCTGTATCGTTCCAATTTTAGTGTATGTGCTG
This sequence comes from Glis glis, assembly GCA_004027185.1. Lineage (NCBI taxonomy): Eukaryota > Metazoa > Chordata > Mammalia > Rodentia > Gliridae > Glis > Glis glis. The sequence goes on along the minus strand of PVJS01020076.1, from coordinate 13,546 downwards.
CCGAAGCGAGCACTATTGATGACATTTTAAATCTTGGGAGATGAGTCTGCCTATGATGAATGCAGAATGAGAAAAGGAGACCTAGAAACCAACTGTTGAGAAATTTCAAATTTCAGAGTTTAGGTAGAAGAGGAAAAGGAGCAAAGGTGACTGAGAAGGAATAGCCAGGAAGATAAGAAGAAAATAAAAATAATATGGTCTCAGACAAGCCAAAGAAAACACAAAAAGTGATTCCAGAAGGAGTGCTCAAATGCACCAAATGCTACTTAGAGGACAAGATGAGACCTAAAGTGGCCAGCTGGTTTGACAATATGGAGATTAATACTGATCTTGATAAAAAACTTTTTTAACTTTGAGGAAGTAGTAGAGAATCCAGACTAGAATGGTTTGACAAATGAATGAGGAAATTTGGCCATGAATGAAATGGAGAAATATGGGACCATATGAGGAGAACGCAAGGTCAAGGGAAGGTGTGGCTTGGCATTATTATAATAATGAAAACATTCGAACAATTAAAAGCTCCCATTGTTGGGGGAGTCAAATTCATCAACCAATGGAATGTCAATTCTGTGTAATGATCAGTCATTAAAGTTGATCATTACAGCTGGGCATGGTGGCACACACGTCTGTAATCTCAGTACTTGGGAGGCTGAGACAAGAGGATCCCAGGTTCATGGCTAGCCTCAGCAACTTACTGAGGGCTTCCCACAACTTAGTGAAACCCTGTTTCAAAATAAAAAAAATAAGCCAGGCATGGTGGCGCACACTTGTAATCCCAGTACTTGGGAGTCTGAGTCCGGAGGATCCAGGTTTGCGGCCAGCCTCAGCTACTTAGTGAGGCCCTCCGCAACTTCGTGAGACCCTGTTTCAAAATAAAGAATAAAAAAATAGGGCTGGGGGTGTAGCTCGGAGGTAGAATGCCCCTGGGTTCAATCCCCAGTACTGAAAAAAAAAAAAATAAGGCTGGGGGGTGTATGTTAGAGGTAGAATGTCCCTGGATTAATCCCCAGCAGCATGGGTGTGCGCATGTGTTTGCGTGCACACACATGATCATTATAAAGAAGTTTTAATGACATAAGAAAATTTTTATACATGACAAAAATATAAAACTGTCTAGCTAGTAAATCTCAATTATGTAAACCACAAGCCTGAACTCAGATGTAACATAAAAACCCTGTCTTATAACTATACTATATTGCTTCAAAAAAATAAAAGTTAACTCACAAATCTCATGGATTCATTAAGTCAAAATTAGTCCAAAAAAGTTATCTTTAAACATTGCTGGAATGAGTATGTTAAATAAATAGACTAATAAAATAATTTAAAAACCCTAAGAGGTATATTAAAAATAATTTCAATCATTTCTAAAAGGAATATAGAACTGTATTACCAATCTGGTGAGCTCCTATAGATTTAGTTGGGAATTAAGTAAAGGATGGAGGAAATTCAGGCTCAACTAATACAGATTCCACTGATCATGTATCTTATAAGTACTTGTAAAATGGTCCTAAGTAGCAAGAGAATAAAAACAAAATTCTGATCACATTATGAAAAATTTCCTCCATCTTCTTCTAACTTTAGTTAAAATATCTTAAGACACTAGTAACTGGTAGTACTGCTGGGTGTCATTCTTCAGCAGTAAATTCAGTTGAAAAGAAATGTACAAGGTATCAAATCTATGGGAGGCCCTCTAGTAGTCAAACTCAGATTACTGTAACATTGTTCTTTCTAGGAGTACTCACATGATGAACACTATTTATTTCACATATATCAAAAGGATATTTGAAAAAGAGGAATATGATTTTATTGGAGAGATTTTATTAAGTTTTTAAGGTCTCTGAATTGAAGCACGTGAAAAAATAAAAACATTCAGACATGTTAAATGTTAAAACAGTACATTTGAAAATACTATAAAAATTAATTATTTCAAATAAATATATGAATACATTATGTTAAACTTAAATTGATCCATTATCATTACTTAAAGACACTGATATGCATATCTTTTAAGTATACAAAAATTACATAGCTGTTGAATTTTATAAGGCAAGTCACCTATCAAACATTTAAGAAAGCATTAAAAAATTTACTATCTAATGTTATACAAATGTTTCATTATATCTACCAAAGCCTAACACGATCCAAAGGCACAAATATTGGCCAACTAATTATAACTTTTATGTTAGACAAAAGGTTGTTGTTGCTATTGTTTTCAAACCTTTAGATGACTAAGAAAATCAATTTTATGGAGTTTAGTTTTTCTCAGGCATCATTGGGGTAGGAAAAAGTCCAGTGAACTTATAAGAATTACATTGTTACTTTTTTGGTAACACCTCCTTTGATGACATCATATTTACAAGTCAAAATGGGCTCTAACACAAATGTATAGGGAGAGGTTTTGAAGAATAAATGGGATATCCCAGAGGAGGATCAGCCGCTTGTACTGTAAGGTTTCTTAAAAGCAGTGGATGAGCTTGTATACTGTAACGTTCCTCATCATCATTGGTGGCATAAAGCAATTCCCATGAAAGATTGGCCCACTGACCTCTAACAGCTTCAGCATTTAACTTCCCAACTTGGATCAATAATTCTTGAAGGGTAAGTACTCTCCCAGTATAAACTCCCTTTAAAGTATAAAAGGGGAAGGGGGAGGAACAAAGAAAAAGAGATTACATTCAGGCCTACTTAGATAAAAATCCCATTTTAGTTAGGGAAACTTTCTCTAAAGATCAAAAAGCCAGAAAGACAGAATGTAGTGTTTTAAAGTGTACCCATTGCCAGGCGTGGTGGCGCACGCTTGTAATCCCAGTACTTGGGAGGCTGAGAACGGATGATCTGGGTTCACCACCAGCCCCAGCTACTTAGTGAGGTCCTCCGCAACTTCGTGAGACCCGGTTTCAAAATAAAGGATAAAGAATAGGGCCGGGGGTGTAGCTCGGAGGTAAAATGCCCCTGGGTTCAATCCCCGATACCGCAAAAAAAAAAAAAAGTGTACACATGAGTTTTTTATCTTTATAATCAAGAGTCACCTCTATTTTCCCAGCTGTTTGTGGTTTTGTGTGTGTGTGTGTGTGTGTGTGTGTGTGTGTGTGTCTGTGTGTGTGTGTGTACACGTGTGCGATACCGGGAATTGCTTCATATTAAGTATACATGTGAGCAAAAGAAATAATTTGTCACTTATAAATTAATTTCGCTTCTAGGAGTAAAAAACTAAAATGATAATTCTTACAAATGAACTGCATATAGGCATATGATTCACTTTTTCAAATATGCTGTAGACAATTACATGTCCTGAGCTATTTTAGATGTCAGTTATACAATGGCTACACAACATTTTTAAATGTCTCTTATTCAGTTTGCAAAAGTCAATGAAACAGCTACTTTAGGGTTGAACTACCATGATCATAAAGTCATGATTACAGATGCCTTGAAACTATAATTTATATTTGTGCTTATAATTTATATATATGTATATCAGCAGCTAGAATGTTATATCATTTATCATTTAGTTCAAATATTTTATAACTGATTTCTAATCTTTAAGGTTAATATATGAAAATGTTTAAAAATATTTTTAATCTTACCATATTAGGATCATAGCCCAGAGAAAACAAGCCTGGCTTTTCTTGTAAAACCGCTTCCTTCCACTTTTCATCAGATGCTAAACCAATGTACCAGTCACTTTCATATTCTTCAAGGCAGCTGGCTAGTTCTTTAAAGTCTTCTATTGGACCTAAACTTGCTTTATCGACCATTAGTTTCAAAGTATACCTGAAAAACGGAGAACCAAACAATTTTAGAATATTTTTTAAATCAACTCTACAGATAAAATAGATTTGTTTGATCAATATTTTAAGACTTTGAATTGAAATAATCCATATTTTGGATATAAAGTTAAGGGAGAAATGATGCAGTTACAGTGAAAAAAAATCATTAGGCCATATGAAAGGTCCTCCACATAAACAAAAGCAAAGGAAGCAGCAATCAAAGTGTGTTGCTGATATAATTACAATACATACTAAGCACTTTTTTCATTTTAAGAAAGTTTTTTGGTTGGTTTTTTTTTTTTGGTGGTACCAAGGATTGAATCCAGGGGCATTCTACCTCCAGGCTACAACCCCAGCCCTATTTTTTATTCTTTATTTTGAAACAGGGTCTCACTAAGTTGTGGAGGGCCTCATTAAGTAGCTGAGGCTGGCTGGCTGTGAACCTGTCCTCCAGTCTCAGCCAAGTACTGGAATTACAAGCGTGCGCCACCACGCCTGGCTAAGTTTTTTTTTTTTTAATTAGAAATGAAGGAGTCTTCTGCTAGGTGATCACAAAAAAAATTGTTACTTTCCAGCCAATGCCACAACTTGTATATAATCAAAATGAGTTACCTGAATGCTTTCAGAGTTAGTTGGAACAATTCTGGTTTTTCTGTGAGCCAATCCAAGACACTAGACCAGGGTAAAACACCACTGAAAACTCTTAATATATGACCAGGACTCGGAGCCATATTGTCTATTCCAAATAAACTAAAATAACAAGTTATTACTGTATGAACATAAAAATCTTTTAAAACTTTATCCTTTGCAATTTCTTCCAGCAAAGTTGAGGCCTTTTCTTCTGAGTGGAAACATTCCAACTGCCTTAGAACAAATTGGTACCAGTCTTCTGGAAATAATGAGCTCATCTCTTTTATTTTGGAATGAGGCATACAGTTTGACCTCCATTCTTCAGGTAAGCTCAGTAAGTGAGAATGAGAACAACTGAACTCCATGAGCGGGACATATGCCGTGTCTTCTTGTTTCCCTTTGTCCACAGCAGGGTATCCAAACAAAACTGCTTTGTAAAGACTGTTTTCAGGAATTGTACTTGTAGAATGATCACCAACCCTCTCTGAGTCTACTGATCCTGGAATAGGCAAATGTGTGCCTGGAAAATTATTCAACTGATGTTTTTCTTCTTTTCCTTTTTTGACAGTTGGCTCATCATCAAAAATATTATCATCAGACCAGTCATCAAGTGTTTCTGAATTTGAACTATCTGTGTCTTCTGGGGATTTGGGACGTGGTGAAGTGTTCAAAGCAGGAAGAATTATTAGTGGTGCTTCCCGTTTACTTTCAGTTTTGTGAATATTCTCCTGTATACTCGGCCTTCTGGCACAGTAGTGAATGAGTAGCCACACAAGCACTTTAACAAGGTCACCTTTGAATCCTTTTAAGTTTTCATGAGAATCAATTATGCCAGATAGGACATTCCTGGCATCAGAATATAGTTTCACAGGTAAAACAGTACAGGGTGTCAAGATATTTCCAAAATGTTCATTAAGGGAACATACTTTTGTGTATTCTTCTTGCTCAAAAGCACCTTCAAAAATTTCATCAACTCTTCGGGCTTCAGCAGTATGACAGGATGTTTCTTGCAATTCTAACCCCTAAAAAGCAAATAAAAAGTACTTGACTTTATGGTCAATTATGGAGAACAGCACCTAGTCTTCTAAATGCCTATAGATTCTCATCATAAAAATATGAAAATTGGCAAAAAAATCTTTAACTCAAGAGCTATTCCTTAATATAAACTTTATTGCACTTAACATATTTGATGCTAGGTAGATTAAAAATAATGTCACCGCTATTTTAAAAGAAATAACAGAAAATTCAATTCGAAACCAGGGAAAGAACTTGAGTACGAACATAATTTTAAAAGACTTTATCAATTGCCAATGCCAAATTACACATTGAAATGTTTAAGAAATTTTTGAGGAAAAAAGCAAAATTGGAATTATAAAGTATATACAGTAGTTTTGTATTCTTTCCACTGAACTTTAAGAGACTAAGAGCATTATTCTCTTGTATATGCCATAATTTATCTAATTATACTCTTTTGTTTTTTAATGATAATAATAATACAGATTTATTTATTTGATTACTCTGTCTCCTCTAAATAAGAGTAGAAACTCCATAAAGCAGCTGTTTTGATTACTACCATATACCTAGTGCCTTGATAGACAGTGGATATGCAACAAAACAAATGTTGAGTGACTATTACGACTATGTTCTCATACAAATTTTAAATGCATTTTGATTACTTCCTTAGAAGAAATCATTTGAAGAGGACATACTGCCACGGCCTTGCCTCCTACGGAGTCTGCGTGAACCTACACGCATGACGTGGCAAAAGCTTCAAGGAAGTATGCCCGTAGAAAAAGGTGGCCTGGCAAGATCCTCTGTGTTCTTGGCTATTCTCTCTTTGCTGTAACCTTCTTGTCAATGATTCTCTTAATCTTTAATAGATATGGCTCAGTGAGTACAGTGTTCTTTTCCAAATTATCAACTGTACCCTATGAGTAAAACAGACGAATCTTTCCCAGGAAGTCAAACTCATAACAATGTAACTTTGGCCCAGAACGCTCTGTGCTCTTGCTTAGATTAGCCCAGAAGGGCAGAGGGGGCTCAAGGACAGTTGTGGATGGGTTACAACAGGAAGAACCTTTTGTGGAAACTTCATGGAAATGATTTTGGAGATGGTTTAAAAAAGATTTAGAAATTTGGAACAAAGGGAATTATAAAAGTTTATAGTAAGAGAGCGGTAAAAGGCACTAGATTAAACTTTGAACTCTTGCCCTGTAGCCATAACCCCAGTTCTCATCATAGATAGTCCAAGTGCCAAAACCGCGTCTAGCAGCCGCCCACGGCATTATGCCAAATGAGACGTATGCTCTGACGATTTGCACTGTTACATCTAGCAGCCAACCACATTATGCCAAACGACACGTATGCTCTGACGATTATCTGCTCTCATAGCTTTGCACTGTTATTTCTTAAAAATCACTGATTGTATAAACCACAGGCATGAACAACGATCAGCTGATGATGTATTTTGTTTCCTTAATCATTGTGTATAAAATCCTTGCCTGAAGCTTTGCAAAATACACTCAGATGCAACTTCCTTATCTGTGTCTGTTTGTCACTCATCGCCGACTCCTTGCCCACCTTCCCAAGACCCCTGTTCCGTCGGTCTCAGTTCTCCGGCTGAGGTGGTCCATCGCAGACATACCAGGTCACTATTTACTATTATAATTATTAGTACTATTAATTTATTTATACTTTATAAAACTTCCAGTGCCTTCAGAATCCATTTTTAAGTGTGTGATAGTTAATCTAATTTGTCAACTTGACCAGATCATGACATACCCAAGATCATGTGACTTTGGGTGTGTCAATGAGACAACTGGTTTATGTAACAGCAGATTAAACAGAAGGTTCTGCCCTAAATGTAGGCAGAAGGGTTCTGATAGGTGCAGGACTTAGTTAAAAGAAGGAGAAAGCCACGTAGAGGGATGTGCAACTCTTTCCTAAGAAAACACATCTGCTCTCGTCTGAGATCGTCCGCCTCCAACTTCGCCGTTTCTCTGAAGAGCTTCTTGATCTTCTGCTCTCATCTGAGATCGTCGACCTCCAGATGTTCGAACTGAAACTTCACCATTGTTTCTCCGAAGAGCCTCCTGATCTTCACATCTTGGACTGGGACTGAATTAGTGGTTGCTCCGATCCTAAGACTCCAGCTCTTAGACAGCTCGACCAGCTACTGGTTCCTCTGACTCTCCATGTGCAGTCGGAACTCGGGACTACATTGCTTCAAACTGTAAGCTGATCTGATAAATCCTTTTCCATATACTCATTCTGTGAATTCTGTTAGTCTAGTGAACCCTGGCCAATACAGATTTTGGTACCAGGAGTGGTTCTAGAGTAACAGAATTGCAAGAATGTATTCTCTTAGTTGGTTTTCTGGCTTTTGGAGCTGGCTCTCCAATTTGATTAGGGCCTAAAGTGAGTGAAGGCTGTCCTTCAATTAGTAGGGGAGGTACTGATACTCCGTGGTGTGAACTGTTTAAAGCTATACGAAGGGTGGACCCTTTTGATTACCCTAACTCTCCTCTTGTGAGGGGCAAAGAGTTTGGTGACTCTATATATCATACTTTTGAACATTTCCGAAATACTAAGGAATATACTGATGTTGGCTGGTTACTCCTGGCATCATTTGAGAAATTAGCATGGGAAAAGGATAAGCTCCAGGACCGCATATCAGACCTAACCGTTAGTCAGTGTGCTTTGAAGGAAATGATAGCTCCACCAGATGCCAGCATACAACTCAAGTAGGTCACCTATCCTTCCTTTTCCTTTTCTTTCAAAGAAAAATAATCCTAGTACATAGGTTTGTGAAGATTAAGTTTTGTGTAATCAATGTGTAATAAAAATTAAGTGGTGTAGTCTAAGCCGGCTTGGTTAAAAAAAAAATTGCCACTAAAAAGTATGTATTTAAAGCACAAAGGCCAATGAAAGGATATACATTAGGTATTACTAAGCTATACCACTTTTAAATAAAATAAAATTAAGCAATCAAAATGTCCTTAATAGTTTGCATGTTTTTTTCCCCCTAACCAGCCTTGTACAAAATTGCTGGTGACCAAAAAGCTATCCTTTTACTACATTTTGAGAACCACAGGTCTAAAGGGCTAGCTTTTTGGTCACCAGCAATTTTATCCAGTTTGTGCTAAGACAAAAAAATCCATGCATTCACTATTCATTCAACAAATATTAAAAGCCTACAGGCACTGTTTTAGGGGCTTAGGATATATTCCTGAGTAAAAACAAGAGATTCCTGCCCTTTGACATTTACATTAGAGCATGAGGGACATGGGCAATCACTAACAAAATTAAAAAATAAATCACTTTGTTAGAAGGTATAGTGCTATGAAAATAAAGAAAAAGCAAAGCAAGGAAAGGGTTAGGATTACTGGGATGGGAGTGGGATTGTAATTTTAAATGTGATGGCCATAAGAGACCTTATAGAGAAGATGGCATTTTAGCATAGACTTAAAGGTGGTGAGGAAATTAGCTATAGGATTAGCTAAAGGAAGGGTGTTCTAGGCAGAGGCAATAGCCAGTAGGCTGGACAGAGTGAGAGGGTTAAAGTACAGATAAGGACAAGCAGGGAATAGGAAGTCTGATTTTTAGGGCCTTGGCTTTTACTTTGAATAAAAGAAGAGATCCACTGCAGGGTTTTAAGTAGAGAAGTGAAACGATCTGACTTCGTTTTTCAAGATCATTTTGGTTGACAATAGACTGTGGGGGGGCGCAGGAAGAAGCAGAGATAGAGCAGTTAAGAGGCTATTACTATTATTTGGGAAGGCATCAAGGTAGCTGGGAATTAGGTGGTGAAAGTGATAGGATTTAGGATGTAGCTTAAAGGTGGAGCCAACAGGATTTCTTGCTAGACTGAATGTGGGCTATCGAAGTATAAAGGAGTCAAATAGGATTGTACTACTTTTGGCTTGAGCAATCAGAAGCATAGAGTTGTTTGCAAGGACTAAGGTTTTGGGCCACATTTTTGAGATGCTCAATTAGATATGAATGAAAAGGACAAGACTGGAAGAAAGAGAAGCAGGTATATTTTGTTACTGTGCTATATTATACAACCAACACTAGTCAGCTATCAATATGTGCTTATTGAAATATACCTTAAAAATTACTAGGTGTTTTCACAGGTAATTAAAAAGACTCTTCTTTCAAATTAAGTCATTGTCTGATATGTAAACAAGTAAAATTTTATATATGTACTATAAAAAATACTATAGAAGTTTCAAATGTGCATTGACCTTAATGCTAATACAGCAGTAAGTATAGCCACGTTCTAGAATCATTATCCATAATAAACGATCCTGAAAACGGCCCAAGTAATGAGACCCAGGTAAGAGGAGACCTAAAACAAATCAGAGAGAAAAAAAAAGAAAATCATTTTTCAAGCTTGTTTTATTTTTCCATTTGAATCTTCAAAATTGGTAACACATCTAGGACTGATTCACAACTCCTTCTACCTTCTCATGAGGCCACAAATAGAAATAATCAGTTGAGCATGGAGGCACATGCCTGTAATCACAAGTACTTGGGAGGCTGAGACAGGAAGATCACAGGTTTGAGGCCAGTGAGTGATAACTTAGGAAGACCCTGTTTCAAAATAATAAATGAAATAGGGGTGTATCTCAGAGGTAGAATGCCCCTGGGTTCAATCCCTAGTAAAACACACACACACACACAGAAGTAACTGTTCATTGTATATCAGGAGGTATTAATTTAAGCTCTTTATAAGCAGTTAGAAGAGATAATGTATATGTGATAATACATAAGAATTAAAGGATATATTTTCCAGACACTGTTGTATAATACATTAAATACATGTTAAGTATATTAGATGAGGTACATTTAGAAGATTTGAACATCTTTATATACATAAAAATATATTACAATGTTTTGTGGCTTTAAAAATTTACAATTATATGCCAGGCATGGTGGCACACACCTGTAATCATAGTATTTGGGAAACTGAGACAGGAGGATCGCACATTCGAAGTCAGCCTCAGCAACCTAGCGAGACCCTGTTTCCAAATAAAAAGTAGGGCTGGGGGTGTAGTTTGGAGGTAGAATACCCCTGGGTTCAATCCCTAGCACTACAACAAAACAAAACAAAACCAAAAACAAACCCATAATTCACACCAATTTACAATGTATAAATCTTTTTTAAATTAATTTTTCTTTCAACATCATATCTCTGAAATTTAGTCACGTTGACTACAAACAGTTAAGTTCACTCATTGCAATTGCTATAAGGAATTCATATGAATATAGTTTAACCTGAGTATTCATTTCCTCACTGATAAACATTTCAGATGTTTCCAGTTTTTCACTATTATAAGTAATGTTGTGGAAATTATCTTTGTGCAAGTCTGCTTGGACATTTTGTGCAGAACAGTTAACACAACAGGACTGAATGCTATCCTTCAAAAAGCCTGCTTTAAGGTTAGGCCTTGGCTGGCATCAGGGAACCACCCTATCTGGGAAGACTGTCCTTGTGTATAACTATGCAAACAGTATGGTATATACTGACTACTGCTTTTCTTTTAGTATTGGTATTGGAGTGTTCTAGGGGCAGGAAACCTACATGACTAGTTTTCACTCTTTCTGGATCTAAGCTATTACATACACTTGACATGAGCTCATTATAAATTCATGGAAATCCTGGGAGAGAAAGGTGTTTTCATGCTACAATAGTGAGCCTATAACCTGAATTTAAGAAAATGTTTTTTAAGGCTGTCAAATCACCTTATTGATAGATTTTCCCTAAGTATTTTTATTTTATTTTATCCCCAAAAGAAGGAAATATACTTCTATTTCATATTTCTACTTACACATCAAAGTATTGGAACCTGTGTTACGCTTGGATGAAAAGATTGTGTGTGTGTGTGTGTGTGTGTGTGTTTGTGTGTACTTTGAATACATTAGTGAAAATTCCTTAGGCACAACCATTTACTTACCTAAACTTCCCGCAGCCATTGCAGTCTGCAGTGCAGCAGTCAACCTGGGGACCATCTGGTAGTAGTACACTGTATCTGCACACACACAAGCTGAGGTGCCCACTGCCCCTGGCCAACTCTGAGTAGGTCGGGGAAAGCCCACTAAGAACACAGGAAGGGTAAATAGGGGGAGTAAGGGAGAAGAAAGTAGTGTAGCAAAAACTATGATGACCAATATGAATGGAGAGAAGATAATGTTGAGTATGCATAAAGTAGTAGTAGTTTTTCGACGTTTTTTCTCTGTCCATGATGCCCACAGTATAGTCACAGCAAACTGCAATTTAGAGATGAATTGAATCAGACGATCACGCATGACACCAACCTGTAGAGACAAAAAATTCAAACTGCTTGGGAACAAGAGACTGAATTAGCGACTTTTTGTTTTGTTTTGTTTTTTATTTATTTTTTGTTTTTTGAGGTACCGGGGATTGAACCCAGGGGCGTTCTACCTCTGCGCTACACCCCCAGCCCTATTTTTTTATGCTTTATTTTGAAACCGGGTCTCACGAAGTTGCAGAGGGCCTCACTAGGGAGAGAGAGAGAGACAGGGAGAAAGAGAGAGAGAGAGAGAGAGAGAGCGAGTGCGCTGAGGCTGGCCACGAACCCGGATCCTCCGGTCTCCGCCTCCCCAAAGTACTGGGATTAGAAGTGTGCGCCACCACGCCCGGCATTTTGTTTTTTAATATTTAATTTTATTACTTTTTAATATACTTTTATTGGTGCATTGTAGTCTCACATCATAATATAGTTCAGAGTGATAGGGACACACATGCACATAGTACTTGGTGAGCTTCCCCCTGGCTCCCTCTCCTTCCCCATACATGATACTGAGATTGGCATTGGTAATTTCACGTATGTACGTAACGTCAGTGGAAGTGTTTCCTTCATTAATTCTTTAAAAACTATCCATAGAGAAAAGCTGAGGCTCAGAGAGCTTCATTCAATACTACAAAATACTATATGCTACAAAATATACACTGAATACTATAAAATATTTAGGAATAATCAATACCAATCCTTTATTAACTCTTCCAGAAAGTATTCTATATAAGCATATAGAAACTTCCTAACTCATTTTCTGTAGTCGTGTTTCCTAAACCAGACAACAATATCATAAGGAAAGAGAACTACAGACACATATACACACACACATATCTTATTAATATGAATGACAAACAAAATACTAGCCAACTGAATTCTGTAACATATGAAAAGAATTATACAGCATGACCAAGTGGCATTTGTTCCAGGAATGCAAGGCTTTTTTAACAATAAAAAATTGATAGACACAATACGCCATGTTAATAGACAAAGGACCCAAACCACATGACTGTTAGAAAAGACACAGAAAAGGCTTGATATAATCTAATACCCATCATGATAAAAGCACTTAGTAATTGAAGGGAACTTCCTCAACCAGATAAAGAACAGCTACAAAAAATCCTTAGGCCGGGCGTGGTGGCGTACGCTTGTAATCCCAGTACTTTGGGAGGCGGAGACCGGAGGATCCGGGTTCGAGGCCAGCCTCAGCTCTCTCGCTCTCTCTCTCCCTGTCTCTCTCTCTCTCTCTCCTTAGTGAGGCCCTCCGCAACTTTGTGAGACCCTGTTTCAAAATAAAGTATAAAAAATAGGGCTGGGGGTGTAGCGCTGTCATACTCAGTAGAGAAAGACTGAATGCTTTCATTCCTCATGAAATGCCCACTCCCACTCCTTCTATTTAATGTTAAAATGCAGTCCTAGCTGGGCGTGGTGGCACACACTTGTAATCCCAGTTCTTGGGAGGCTGAGACAGGAGGACCCGGGTTCGCAGCTAGCCTCAGCTACTTAGTGAGGCCCCGGCAACTTAGTGAGACCCTGTTTCAAAATAAAGAATAAAAAATAGGGCCGGGCGTGGTGGCGCACGCTTGTAATCCCAGTACTTTGGGAGGCGGAGACCGGAGGATCCGGGTTTGCGGCCAGCCTCAGTTTGTTCGCTCGCTCTCTCTCTCTCTCTCCCTGTCTCTCTCTTCCTCTCTCTCTCTCTCTCTACTTAGTGAGGCCCTCCGTAACTTCGTGAGACCCGGTTTCAAAATAAAGTATAAAAAAATAGGGTTGGGGGTGTAGCTTGGAGGTAGAATGCCCTTGGGTTCAATCCCTGGTACCGCAAAAAAA
>PVJS01020075.1:0-33013 GCA_004027185.1 Glis glis | reverse complement strand
ATAAACAATGATCAGCTGATTATGTATTCTGTTTCCTTAATCATTGTGTATAAAATCCTTGCCTGAAGCTTTACAAAATACACTCAGATACAACACCCTTGAGTTGTGTCTGTTTGTCACCCATCGCCGACTCCTTGCCCACCATCCCGAGACCCCTGTCCCGTCGGTCTCAGTTTCCCGGCTGAGCTGGTCCGTCGCACCCAGGGCATTCTACCTCCGACCTACACCCCCAGCCCTCTTAGTATTTTATTTTATTTATTTATTTTTGCAGTACTGGGGATTGAACCCAGGGGCATTCTACCTTTGATCTATACCTTCAGCCCTATTTTTTGTTCTTTATTTTGAAACAGGGTCTCACTAAGTTGCAGAGGGCCTCACAAAGTTGCTGAGGCTGGCTTCAAACCTGCGATCCTCCTGTCTCAGCCTCCCAAGTACTGGGATTACAAGCCTGCGCCACCACACCGACTATTTTTTTTTTGAAACAGGGTCTTGCCATGTTGCTGAGGCTGGCTTCAAACCTACAATCCACTTGTCCCAGCCTCCCAATTACTGGAATTACAAGTGTGCACCACCACACCTAGCTTGTTTCCTATATCTTTTTTTTTTTTTTGCGGTACCGGGGATTGAACCCAGTGGCTTTCTACCTCCGAGCTACATCCCCGGCCCTATTTTTTATACTTTATTTTGAAACCGAGTCTCACGAAGTTGCAGAGGCCTCACTAAGTAGCTGAGGCTGGCTGCGAACCCTGATCCTCCGGTCTCCGCCTCCCAAGTACTGGGATTACAAGTTGTTTCCTATATCTTTATTAATTGTTTTTCTCAGCTCTCCAACCCAACTTTAAAATTCTCCTAAATAAGCTGGACGTGGTGGCGCACACTTGTAATCCCAGTACTTGGGAGGCTGAGACAGGAGGGCCCGGGTTCGCAGCCAGCCTCAGCTACTTAGTGAGGTCCTCCACAACTTAGTAAGACCCTGTTTCAAAATAAAGAATAAAAAATAGGGCTGGGGGTGTAGCTTGGAGGTAGAATGCCCTTGGGTCCAATCCCCAGTACTGCAAAAATAAATAAATAAATAAATAAATAAATAAATAAATAAATAATAGGGCTGTGGGTGTAGCTCGGAGGTAGAATGCCCTTGGGTTCAATCCCCAGTACCGCAAAAAAAAATTCTCCTAAATACTATTTTCTGTATGGCCTTCATATTAGGATGCCTGTCAGTGAATAAATAGCACACATACAGGGGCCAGGTATCTGTGCCGTAGAGAAAGCAAAGCAGGAGGTCAGGAGGAGAGTGGGGTGTGTATGTGTGATTTTTAGTAGGTTGGTCAGGGAAGACATCTTTGACAGGTCGCCTGAGAAAGGACTGGAAGCATGCGGGCATTTGGAGGAAGATAGTTCTAGGCAGAGGGAACAGCAAGGCCAATATCCTGGAGACAGGGCATTCTGGCATATTCCTACGCAGCTACTAGAATTTTCTATGCAGCTACTAGAATTTTCTACGCAGCTACTAGAATTTTCACTTGCATGCTTTATGGTCACTCCCACTACCCACCTCCCCATCCAAGGGGCTCCGACCTCTCAGGCAGCCATCTTCAAATTCAGACACTTTTTTGGGGGGAGATTGAACCCAAGGGCAATTTACCACAAAGATACATGCTAGCCCTTTTTATTTTTATTTTTTATTTTGAGATAGGGTCTTGCTAACTTGCCAGGCTGGTCTTGAACTCAGCGTTCTGAGTTACTGGGATTATAGGCATATACCACCACACCTGGCTTTTTTTTGGGGGGGTGCTGGGGATTGAACCCAGGGCCTCACACGTGCTAGGCCAGCACTTTACCACTGAACAACATTCCCCAGCCCAATTCTTTTTCTATATTCCCACTATCCCCGTATCAATTCTATAATAGAAATTATAGGTCATTAGGACCACAAGGGCTCTTGAAGACCATCTAGTTTAACTCCATCTTACTCTTACTGAGGCCTCAATTAAGTTACTTCTTGGAGATCCTCAGCTCTGTGCTGGAGTACCAGGCAAAACTTGATGACACCTGCGTCTCCTCCTTTGCCAAACGCTCCTCCTTCCCGCCCACCCTGCTGCAGCTCTGTGGTCTGCCTTGCCAGCGCTCTCCTCAGCTGCAGACCCACCGTGAGTCTGCGTCTAAGACGAGCCTGACGTCCAAGTGACATCAAGCCTCCTGTAGCTATTTCTCAACCACGCCACGTTTGTTCTGCTTTTAAATGACACCTCAATTATTTTCCATAATAACCTTGCTTTTGCTTCCTGCTCAAATCTCGCTCACCCCGCAAGACCTGATCTAGCCCTGGTTTCTCTGTCTTGGAGCGGGAGTCTTGTCCTAGGATGCACCACACCCTATCCCCATAACAATCTGTGTAATGGGCATGGTCATTTACCACCCCACATTTTTTTTTAGTACTGGGGATTGAATCCAGGGCATTCAAGGCCTTGTACATGCTAGGCAAGTGCTTTACCACAGAGTAATATCCCCAGTGCACGCGCGAGCATGCACACGCGTGCGCGCCCGCGCGCACACACACACACACACACACACACACATCTATATCTATCCATCTATCTATCAATCATCTATCTATATATTTTGGGGGGCATGCTACCTCTGAGCTACACCCCCAGCCCTATTTTATTTTTTATTCTGAAACAGGATCTCACTAAGTTGTGGAGGGCCAAGCCGGGCGTGGTGGTGCACGCTTGTAATCCCAGTACTTGGGAGGCTGAGACCAGAGGATCCGGGTTCGCGGCCAGCCTCAGCTACTTAGTGAGGCCCTCCGCAACTTAGTGAGACCCTGTTTCCAAATAAAGACTAAAAAATCAGGCTGGGGGTATAGCTCGGAGGTAGAATGCCCCTGGGTTCAATCCCCAGTACCTCAAAAAAAAAAAAAAAAAAGGGTTGTGGAGGGCCTCACTAAGTTTCTGGCCACAAACCTGTGGTCCTCCTGTCCCAAGCTCCCAAGTCCTGGGATTACAAACATGTACCACCATGCCGGGTTGCCCACAACGCTCTATTTTATTGAGACAGGGCTTCACCATGTTGCCCAGGCTGGCCTTGAATTTGAGGTCCTCCTGCCTCAGTCTCCCAGGTAACTGAAATTATAGATGTGCCACTGCACCTGGCAGATCATTCCTGGTTCTTTCTTTCCTTCCTTCCTTCCTTCCTTCCTTCCTTCCTTCCTTCCTTCCTTCCTTCCTTCCTCCCTCCCTCCCTCCCTCCCTCCCTCTTTCTTTCTTTCTTTCTTTCTTTCTTTCTTTCTTTCTTTCGTGGTACTGGGGATTGAACTCACAGGCATTCTCCCTCTGAACTACACCCCCAGCCCTATTTTATTATTTCGAAACAGGGTCTCTCTAAGTTGCTGAGGGCCTCACTAAATTGCTGAGTCTAGCTTTGAACCTGCAATCCTCGTGTCTCAGTCTCCTACGTACTAGGATTACAGGCATGCGCTCCCGTCCTGGCAGATTCTCAGAGAGCAGGAAGAGGCCTAGCTAGGATCTGAGCCCACATCTGCCCGTTTTCTCCATCATTGTGTAGCCCATATGCTGACTCTGGCACACAGCAGCTGTTTGGAAGTGTCAGGTGAGCTGTTCATGAACTGTTTCGTGTCTGTTGCTAATCTTGTTACCCCAGCTGACCACGTCCTGAGGCCTATGGAACAGAGAGGGAGCAGAAGAGACCCCACCTATGAAGGGCTCATTTTGTGCCAAACTCAGAACCATGTTCAGTAAGTGTGAGAAGACACAACCCAAGTGTCAAGAGTGATTGGCTCCAGAGATGAGGAGGAGGCAGGTGATTTATATTTTATGACAAGACTTGTAATACTATTTGACTTTTTTTTGTGTGGTACTGGGTATTGAACCAGGGGCATTCTACTTCAGAGCTATCCCCCCAATCCTTTATTTCTATTTCTTGCTAGGTTGCTGAGAGTCTCACTAAGTTGCTGAGGCTGTCCTTGAACCTGCGATCCTCTTGTCTTGGCCTCCCAAGAACTGGGATTACTTGGATTATGTGTGCCCCTGCACTTGGCTTGGAAGTATTGAATCAGACTGAAGTCCCATTCATGCATTCATTGAATATTTATTTATTTATTTATTTATTTGGGATGCTGAGGTTTGAACCCAGGGCTTTGTGCATACTAGGCAAGTACTCTACCACTGAGCTATATCCCCAGCCCAGAGACGCATTGATTGAGTGCTATGTGCTAGGTGTAGTTGTAGGTACTGAAGACACAGTGGTGAGGAGATAAGCAAGCTTCATGCTTCATGGCCATACATATAATACCGCATTGAGCACGGCAGCTACTTGGGCAGGCTGAGGCCTCTGGGCAAGGAGAGTCGCCTCCCTGTGCAGCTGTCCTGTTTGGTGGAATGGAATAGAAGACATGACTCGAAATACTTGGGCATTCACAATCCCTCAGTTAAGTGACCGTGCTTGTACCAAAGAAGCCTGTCCCCTGAGCAGTAATACACATCTCACCCAAGAAGTACAATTATATTCTTCCCCCACGAATTTGCTAAAATTAGAGGCTGGGGGGCATAGCCAGCATGCTTGAGGCCCTGGATTCAATCCCCAGCACCACACCACACTGAAGGGGGAAAAAACACAATAATTTGCCAAAATTATCGGTGGGGAGGTGAATTGACTTTCAAAGTAACAGTCACATCAGGAGCCAGAGCTGACCCCATGACCACCACGCCCAGCTATTTTCTTCTTTTTCTTTTTTCTTTTCTTCTTCCTCTTTTTTTTTCTTTTTTTTTGTTTTGAAACAGGGTCTTGCTGAGAGTCTCATTAAGTTGCTGAGACTGGTCTTGAACCTGCATTACTGTTTCAGTCTCCTGTGTACTGGAATTACAGGCGTGCACCCCACACCCGGCTCAAAAGACTTTTTTTTTTTTTTTTTTTTTTTTTTTTGCGGTACCCGGGGTTGAACCCAAGGGCATTCTACCTCCGAGTTCCATCCCCAGCCCTATTTTTTTTTTTATTCTTTATTTTGAAACCGGGTCTCACGAAGTTGCGGAGGCCTCACTTAAGTAGCTGAGGCTGGCCGTGAACCCAGATCCTCCGGTCTCAGCCTCCCAAGTACTGGGATTACAAGCATGCACCACCACACCTGGCTCAAAAGACCTTTTGAAAATGAAGAGAGTTGCTTAGTATGCACAAGTCCCTGAGCTCAACCCCCAGCAGCAAAAATAAATAAAATAAAATGAAAAAGGAGAGAAGAGCAGCTTCTGCATCTGACAGCCTCTAATTCCACCAGGTGGTCCAGTGCATGCTTGGAAGATTTTTTTTTTGCCCACATCATAGCTCCTCTCTCCTTTGCTCTCATCAGTTTGAACATTTCTGTCTGTGGCAGGCAGACCCTAGAGTGGCCCCCATTATTCCCATTCATTGATGCCCATAACCTTCTACCATCCCCTCCCCGGAGCGTGGGCAGGGCCAGTAGAATATGGCTACAGCGAGGGCTTCTGTAGATGTAATTAAGGTCCCAAATCAGTTGAGTCCGAGTTAATTAAGTGGGAGATTATTCTGACTTAATCATGAAAAGTCCTTAAACGAGAGATGGGGTGGGAGACTCTCTTGTGGGCTTGATGAAGTAAGCAGCCGTGCTGGGAACCGCGGGCAGCAGCTCTAGGGGCTTTGGCAGCCTCCAGCCAGCAGCCAGCAAGAAGCCAGGCCCCTCAGGCATCGAGGCCCTGGGAAGCAAATTCTGCCAACGTCAGAGTAAGCTTGGAAGCAGGTTTCCGGCTTCCCCAGGTGGGTTTCCAGATAAGAAGGCAGCCCAGCAGGGCTGGGGTGGAGCTCAGCGCCAGAGTACTTGCCTGACATATGCAAGGTCCAATCCCAGCACTGAAAAAAAGAAAAAGAGTGTTGACTAGGGGTTTTTTTTTTTTTTTTTGGTACTGGGGATTGAACCCAGGGACATTCTGCTTCTGAGCTATACCCCCAGCCCTATTTTATTGTTGTTGTTGTTGTTGTTGTTATTATTATTATTATTATTATTATTTGCAGTACCGGGGATTGAACGCAGGGGCGTTCTACCTCTGCGCTACGCCCCCGGCCCTATTCTTTATACTTTATTTTGAAACCGGGTCTCACAAAGTTGCGGAGGGCCTCACTAAGTAGAGAGAGAGAGAGAGGGAGAGAGAGAGAGAGAGAGCGAGCTGAGGCTGGCCGCGAACCCAGATCTTCCAGTCTCCGCCTCCCAAAGTACTGGGATTACAAGCGTGTGCCACCACGCCCGGCCTTATTATTATTATTATTAATTATTGTGTGTGGTACTGTGGATTGAACCTGCAGCATTCTACCTCTGAGCTACATCCCCAGCCCTTTTTATTTTTTGTTTTGAAGCAGGGTCTTGCTGGGTTGCTAAGAGTCTCGCTACACTGCTGAGGCTATCCTCGACCTGCAATCCTCTTGTCTCAGCCTCCCAAGTACTGGGATTACAGGTATGCGCCCAGCTTGATTGCACTCTTGTGAAACCCTTTGCAAAGGACCCATCTAAGCTGTACCTGGACTCCTGGCCCACGGCAGCTGCTAAATTTATGCTATTCTGTTAGCATAGCAATAGAAAACTAATACATTGTCTTTCCCACCAACTCTGACTAAACAAACAGGTCTGAGATTTTTAATCAGGGAGCCTATGTTCTGATCTCAGTTTTGCAAGTTTTCTTGGACCCTTTCCCCACACCATGTGCTATTTGGTGATGTATTTTAATTCTACATGTACTTAGAACTCTGCATCATGATGTTATTGTTTTTTTTTGTGTGTGTGGTACCAGGGATTGAACGCAGGGGCGCTCTACCTCCGCGCTACACCCCCGGCCCTATTTTTTATACTTTATTTTGAAACCAGGTCTCACAAAGTTGTGGAGGGCCTCACTAAGTAGAGAGAGAGCGAGACAGGGAGAGAGAGAGAGAGAGAGAGAGCTGAGGCTGGCCGCGAACCCGGATCCTCCGGTCTCCGCCTCCCAAAGTACTGGGATTACAAGTGTGCGCCACCACGCCCGGCTTATATTATTGCTTTATACAGTCGTGTTCATTTACTTTTACCCATATATTTACTCTTGGCAATGCTGCATATTCTTGCATATTCTTGCTGCCTTTTGGGTTTATTTTCATTAAAAAATCCTTTAGTATCTCTTTTTATTTATTTTTGCAGTGCTGAAGATTTTATCATTTCTTCTTCTGTGAAAGAAGAATTTTCTCAGATTTTGGTGGTCTGAAAACATTTATTTGCACTTATTTATTTGTTTTTGGTGGTACTGGGATGGAACCCAGAGGCATTCTACCTCCAAGCTACACCCCTAGCCCTATTTTTAATTTTTTTTTTTTTTGGTACTAGGGATTGAACTCAGGGCCATTCTACCTCTGAGCTACACCCCCAGCCCTTTTTTGTTTTCATTTTCAAACACGGTCTCACTAGGTTGATGAGAGTCTCGCTACTTGCTGAGTCCTTGGACCTGCAATCCTCCTCCCAAGTACTGGTATTACAGACATGCACTCCCACACCTGGTCAGTCCTTCCTTCCTTCTTGCAGTGCTAGGGAGACATTCCTTTTTAGAATGTCCAGGATGGAGCCAAGCATGGTGGCACACACTTGTAATCCCAGTACTTGGGGGGCTGAGACAGGAGGATCATAGGTTCTAAACCAGTCTCAGCAACTTAGTGAGACCCTGTTTTCAAATAAAAAAATAAAATAGGGCTGAGGGTGTAGCTCAGGAATAGAACTCTCCTGAGCTGGGTGTGGTGGCACCTGCCTGTAATCCCAGTACTTGGGAGGCTGAGACAGGAGGATCGCAGGTTTTCTGACTGCCTCAGCAAGTAGTGAGACTCTCATCAACCTAGCGAGACCTTGTTTCAAAACAAAAATAAAATAGGGCTGGGGGTGTAGCTTATAGGTAGAATGCCCCTGGGTTCCATCCCCAGTATCTCAAAAAAAAAAAAAGTCCAGGTTGGGTGATTAGCTCTGACTCTACCACAACCCCAGTGTAAAATCTTGCTAGTCTACACAGATTGACCCCATTCAGTTATATGAACCAATAAAATCTCATTTCTGCTTCAGCCCATTTTAGTTGAATTTTCTATTACATACAACTAAAAACATCTTGACTGATAGTGTTGAGATATCACCTTCATAATGTCAAGACAACTTCAGCTGTTCCTCGTGTCAAAAGCAGACACAAGGTGGGCATGGACGTGCATGTCTGTAATCACAGTACTTGGGAGTCTGAAACAGGAGGATCACAGATTCAAGGCCAGCTTTAGCAATTTAGAGAGGCCCTCAGCAACTTAGTGAGACCCTGCTTCCAAATAAAAAATAAAATAGGGATGGGGGCATAGCTCAGAGGTAGAACACCCCTCAGTTTAATCCCCAGTAAAACACACACACACACACACACACACACACACACACACACACACACAGACATAACATCCATTGAAGTAGGACACTGGCTGTCATGCATCCCTTTTCTAGAATCCTCAAAAAATTTCTAGAATCATCAATTCAGAAGGTCAGGAATGCATCACATGCCACATAGAATGGGATGAAAATCATTAGCCAGTAATAATCTTTATTAAGCCCTGGTTTGGGGAAGGTCATCTTTCCTGACCAAAGGATTATAGTGGTGGGACATCCGAATAAAACTGGGGCTCTGTCAGCAATATAAAATATGAGTGGAGATGTATTGGGTGGATAATCAACAACACTTACCCCCCTAATAAATATATCTATTTTCTGTAAAGAAGTGTGTGCATGTGCGTGCATGTGTAGGAATGGTATATATCAATCTGTTGACATGATTTAAATTTTGGGATGGACTGTCTGGGGTGTGATGAATGGATATTTTTGCTTACAATTATTTTTTACCAGAGTGCTTTATATTAGTTCGGTAATTTAACTTTAAAAGGGCTGCTTCAATCTGAAAATGAGATGCTCAGAAATAGAACTAGTATTTAAAAAAAACATAGAGCCAGAGAAGCATAGGTTGGTATATCCTATTCCCAGTGCTGACCCCTAGTCTAATCACTCAGGTACAAGTGGCAGGTTTATCCCTACTGGGAATATGGAGACACAAGGCTATCAGAGCCTGATGCCATCAAATATTTAAACCATCCAAGCCCTTCCCTCGTACTCTCAAAGCTGCCTTCACATCATAAATTGGCTTCCTGTGCACATTTTCCTATAGGGAAAGAATGTGACGGAACTGGCGATTTCAGTTCCATTTCTCATCATAGATTAATACATTAGTTCTTTTGCTCAGCTAGCAGGATAAAACCTGAGTTCGTATGGCCTATCCTCTCCAGACCCCTAATATATAGATTCTCTCTTCGTATGGTTATAGTCAAATTTATAACCCTGGACCATGATGAATTCGTGAAGGTAAATGTCACCTCTGATAACACTTGGCAGCTGGCCAGCCAGTCTGCCCTGATGACACCTCTGTCTCTTCAAGTGCATGCCTTTCAGATTATTGTGCTTTCTAGCCACATTCGTCTCACACAGCTGTCCCTTTCTTTATCCCTCACTTTGTCTTTTCCTCTAAAACACTCTCCCTAATTCATTCTCTCTCTCCCTCTCCTCGCTGTCTACCTTCCTACCTCACCACTTAACCTTTCATTATTCTTTCTTTCTTTCTTTTCTTCTTCTTCAACTTCTCACTTTAATTAACCATGGAGTTGAATAATAGAATATACCAGAGTGCTAGGATGGAGATATATATATATATATATATATATATAATCAGCAACTTAGCAAGACCCTGTTTCAAAATAAAAAACAAAATTGGAAGCCGGGTGTGGTGGTGCATGCTTGTAATCTCAGTTCTTGGGAGACTCAGGTTCATGGCCAGTCTCAGCAACTTGCGAGGCCTCCACAACTTAGTGAGACCCTGTTTCAAAATAAGGAATAAAAAATTGGGCTGGGGGTGGAGCTCAGAGGTAGAATGTCACAGGTTCAATCCCCAGTACCACACACACACAAAAAAAGGACTGGGGATGTAGCTCAGAGACAGAACACCCCTGGGTTCAATCCCCAGTACCACACACAAAAAATATTTTTTGTTTATAACTCCCATCTTTTATTTTGAAACAGGGTCTCACTAAATTGTAGAGGAACTCACTGTAAGTTGCTGAGACTGGCCACAAACCTACAATCCTCCTGTCTCAGCTTCCCAAGTACTGGGGTGACAGGTGTGTGCCACCACACCTGGCTATAACCCCCATCTTATTTTTGTTTGTGAGTCAATGCCCCAGAAAATAATCCATCCAAAGCACATTAATTCCTTTCTTAGGTTGGAGAAGGAAACATAAAATGGATGAGGAAAGAGACAAGATGTCCGTTTGAATAATAAATCTTCCTACTTCTCTTTGTCCCTCCTTGTCCTTTTCCCTGAAAGCAGGGTTTGCGCCTGATTTCTCTGGAACAGTCTTATTCTTCTCCATGGAGGAGATGACCTTCTCTGTCCAGTGAGGCTGAAAGTACTTTCTGCATCTGTGAAAAAATGAAATCAAATTTTCAGCACCTAGATTTGTAACTTTCAGTAGCTTGGAGATGAAAATTATGGTAAAGTCAAATCTGCCCCCTGGAAAAAAAACTTCTGATTATTTTGGGTGTTGAATTAGACTGCACAGACCAAACAGGTGTTCCTCCCATGATCTAGAAGATAGTGAGAGAAGTAGAGAGAAGCATACTGTTCATCATGCTTCAGCAGGGTCTGGATGAGCAGAAAAGAAAACAGGCTGTTTCCAGATGTATTCCAGGCCCCTCCGCTCTTACTCCAGGGAGAAAAGGCTGCTTGGCTCCTGATAGACATCAATCACATGGTCTTGGAGGAGGAGTAGGCCCCGAGCCCCGGGCTAAGGATCAGAGTACAACAGATAAGTCCCAGGTCCAGCTAAATTGGACGGTCAAAACCCTGGTGGGTTCAGCACCACGGACAGAAACCAGACCAAAGGAAGCCTACGGACCGAGGGTTCAGCATCAAGGCCAGAGGCTCCCTTCTCTTCCTCACCCCTTCCCTGGCCCCTCTGCCATTGCTATTCCAGGGAGGGACCTAATCCGGGTCATTGTTTGACTGACTTGCCCCCAACACTTAAAGGTCGTGATAAATGGTGGCTTGATTTCCTTCTAAGGCCCTCCAGATGTCTTCACTGAGCTGTCTATTCTGTAGCCTCCTGGTAGAGTGGGGTCTGCCTTGGAGGAACTCTTATTAAGATCTGTCTGATTTGCATATATCTGCATACGCTGGGGTTTCTCTGTTCTGGTCTTATGATAAATTAATTGTGCAGAGGGAGAAACAGAAGGATTATTTCACTTCTTTTCTTCCTCTTGCTTTTCCCCATTCCTAGGGTTTCTGTCTGGCAATTTCCCCCATGTGCCTGCCTACAAGCAGACTCCCAACAGCCAGGGGTTTGTTGGGGGCATTCTATGTAGCTCTCCTCAGCTAATTTCCCCATCTGTTCGGCTTCTGGAAGATCCTTGCTAGGCTCAGAGGGAATCTGCATTGTGTTTTTGCACCTAGGGTCAGAACCTTTTGCTGAAGTCCCTGGAGCTTGGGTAAGGAGCCACGCCTGGTGCCTTAGAGACTGCTAAAGGGATGGGACCCGGTTTTGAAGAGAGGGGTACGGGGTGGTGGAGCAAGGACTCATTTTGAAATGAAAGGAGTCCTGGGTCTCTAAGCAGCTTCTAAAAATACCATCTCCCAGCGCTGGGGGAGGGGGAGGGAGAAATCGAGCGTGAGGAGAATGAAGATGGAAAGGAGGTGGGGATGCACGAACCCTTCATCAGGTAGATCTGATTTCAGAGGCCCCACCTGCATCCAGTGCGTCCTGGAACTGGACTGACACCATGCTCCAGCTTCCTCAGCGGGCTTCAGCCTCCGGGGGTGTTCGAGCCCCAGCCCCTCCTTTTTAGGAGCAAAGGAGATCAATTCCACCCCGCCCCCTTCTCCTTTGCTACTGTCCGGCAAGCATGTCTGTGAGTGAGCAAGTGTACGTGGCCACATACTAGAGAGAGAGAGAGAGAGAGAGAGAGAGAGAGAGAGAGAGATGGAACGTGAAAACGGCTTGTAAATGGACAGCGCTCTATGATGCCAGGGATTCTCATTACACTTGGTGTTCAAAAAGGTTTGGAGTGTGGCGGAGACGCGGTGATTCACCCAGGTATCCTCAAGCACCGAGCACAGCGCCCAATGATTGGCGGTTGGAGGGGTGAGGAGCCTGTATCTGCAAAATGCACAGACACTCAGACCACACAGGCCAAGTGGACACAGGACCCACACTCACTCTCCAGGCTTCTCCGGTTATAATAGCGTCCAAAGGAAGAGAGGGGTGAGTCCCCCAAGAAAAGAGCTCCGGGAAGCCACAAGGTGGGTGGAGCTCTCTCCCCTCAAGTTCAGCCCAGATGGTGAAGCTCAATAGCTGCAGCCTCCCTCATCCTAGAGGGCCACAGCCCTTCCCACCACCAAATGGTTAAACCCTCAGCCTGCACATAAATGACCTTCACTAAATAGAGGTCGTGTTCCACGTTTTCTTGCGGCTTCTTCAGTGCCGGCTCAACTCTGCGAGGATCGCTCAGCCTCTCTCCTAGCTGCCTGGGATTCCTGGCCACTGCGCTACTCAACGGCCTCTTTGGGTGGGCGGAGTGGGGTGCCTGGAGGGGAGCTTCAGTCTGAGCTGGCTGAGAACATAGGTGGTTGAGGGGTGTGCTGCTTGTGTCTTGACGGCAGGAGCAAGAATCTTAGGAACCAATCATTCATGCAAAATCTACCACCGCCCCCCTCCTGGCGTCCACATGGCTTCCCAGCTTCAGAAGCGCTGCTGGTAGGGTGGGACCCTGTTTCCCATTTGAGCAGTTCCTAGGGTCGGGTTCGACCCCTCCCTCCTGCGTGTGTGTGTGTGTGTGTGTGTGTGTGTGTGTGTGTGAATGAGTGATGAGGGCGGGGAGAAAAGAGGCGGGATCAAGCCAAGAGACACCAGGCGCCACAGACACAGGAAGAGGCAGGGACTGGGAGACCTAAGACCTCCCCAGAGCTTGGGGTCCGGACATCAGGCTTCGAACCCCCCTGCAAGTCCTGGGAACGGGAAGCTTCCAGGCTAGCTAAGGGGTTGCAAGTGTCGCTGCCTCCCCGCGGGCCAGCCCTCCTTGAGCCACGCCCACATTGCCTACTTCTCCGGAACGAGGGGCTAAGGTTTAGCGCTCTGGGCCACCGACGTCAGCTCATCTCGCTCCCCAGAAGCCCCGCTGGCGCTCAGGGCTGCCCTACCCCCACGGTTTGGAGATCTTCAAGACCCCTTCCTTTCCCCTCCAGTTGGGCGTTCCGCCCCTGGCCTATAAAACTCCACCTCCCCACCCTCCACTGGCGGGGATTGGTGGAACTCCCGCGGCGATGCCTGCTGATTGGTCCCCATGGATGATGGTGACCGGCGAGACCACGCCCCCAGCCGGCGCTGGGGTCTGGGGGCACTGCTCAGCGGTGCTGGGCTGGCGCGGCTTGAGCCGCCGCCGCACTGACAGCTCGGTCTGCGGACCATGGAGACTGGCGCCGGTCCACACCCGCTGCGCCTGTTTGTCTGCCTGATGCCGCTCTGTCTAGCGCTGCTTTTGGGACCCGGGCGGCCCGGGACTGCAGAGGAAGGTAAGGGGACTGGTGGCTGTGCTCAGAGTCTGGAATGTCAAAAGATGGGGAGCTGGGGTGCTGGGGGAAGGAGTCGTGATTAGAGTCTGTACTGGGGTTTGAAGCAAGCGGGCAGAGGGTGGCAAAGGAGAGAGAGAGGGGTACTAAGCAATAGGGAAGAGAGGGGCGTTGAGGAGCTTGGGGGCTGGAGACCTAGGTAGCTGGGGAAAAGACCAGGAACCGCGGGAGCCGGAGGCAGCGGTTCAGGGGCCGGTGAGACCGACAGGCTGAGTGATTGGAGGTGGGAGATGTGGGGGCGGGGAGCTGAACAGAGCAGAGGAGACGAGGAGGTGCGGAGGTGGGATCAGAGTATGGGGAGACGGGATGGAGCCCTAGTAGCTGGGGCAGGGGACCGCTGTGTGACCAACAGGAGGTGAAATGCTGATCTCAGGGACTGGGTCCTGGCGCTGCCAAAGTGCGGGCCATGGAACTGTCCGCAGTGCTGAATTCTGAGCTCGGTCTACCCAGCGCGGTCTGCGTTGCTGGGTTTGGTGTTGTCAGCGACACCAGAGCCCGCGTCTTGCCTCTGATTCTGCATTTGGGGGGAGTTATACGCTCAGGTGAATCCAGAGGCGTCATATCCAGGTGCAGAATCCTGAGAAGCTTGAAACCAGGCATTGACCGCAGGGTTGGTCCCGGCGCTGGATGGTAGATGCCTTCCAATGTGCGATTTGGATGTGCTGTCTAGTTGTGTGAAATCAGCACGCTGTCGGCGGTCCTGCCCACCGTCGCTGACGCCTCTGGAGCCAACCCCTCTTAGATGTCCTCACCTTGGCAGCTCACCCCCTTCCTTAAGCTCCAGATGAGTAATCGGCCAAGATTTCGGGATAGACTGCTTCCTGTCGCTGGGCTGCTGGCTCTGCTGTCCAAACCAGTGCTTCTCTGTGACCAATGCCAAGAGGATGCAGACTGCTGATCTGACATCTCCTGTGGGAATAAAGTGACTCCAAGCTTCTCTGGTGCGGGAGGAGTCATGGATCATATATAAGGGCCCCTGGCATTCTTTCTAAGGCAGTGGAGGTGACAGCCCCTGGGAAGGGGGCTGGCCGAGGAGATAGAGATTTTTTATTTCTCCTGTTGCCAGTAGGGTCTCTCCACTTTGTTTTCCCCAGAGGTCCTGAGAGTCAAACTAAACAGGCTTAAGTTATCCAGGTGTGGTGGCACACGACTGTACTTGGGAGGCTGAAACAGGAGGATCACAGGTTCAAGGACAGCCTCAGCAACTTAGTGAGGCCCTCCACAACTTAGTGAGACCCTGTTTTAAAATAAAGATGTGATGAAGCCTCAAGACTCTGGAGGTAGCGCCAACAAACAAGCTGTGCAGTGAGCCGCCCCAGGCCTGCCTACGGAGGCCGCCCCCCAAATAAAAGATATTTGGGCTTCTTAAAAAAATAGGGCTGGGGGTGGAGCTCAGAGGTAGAATGCTGGGTTCAATCCCCAGTACCGCAAAATAAATAAATAAATAAATAGGGCTGGGAGTGTAGCTCGGAGGTAGAATTCCCCTGGGTTCAATCCCCAGTGCCAAAAATAAACAAATAAATAAGACTTAAGTCTCCGCTGTGCCTGGTGACCTGATCTCAGAAGAACCCCTGAATCTGAGTGAATTTGGAGGTGCACAAGGAACCCCTCATACATTTATTCCCTCTAATTGACACTTGGCTATAATTTAGGGGAACCTGGGAAGGCTGAGGAGGGTCACTGGCTCCCCACCCACAATCCAGGAGCTGGCTTGAGAGTATCTGTTGGATTCTGTGGAAGGCTGAATAATGACAACCCTCCCCCAAAATGTCTATGTCCTAATACCCAGAACCTGTGAATGTTGCCTTAAGTGGCAAAACAAAAAGGACTTCGAGGGTATGATTAAGGATTTTGAGATGGAGAGATTGCTCTGGATTATTTGGATGGGTCCAGTGTAACCACAATGGTTATAGGAGGGTGAAGGAGGAGTCAGAGTCAGAGGGGAAGGTGAAGTGATGACAGGAACAGAAATGGAAGTGATGCACTCTGAAGGTGGAGGAGGAGGCCACAAGCCAAGGAAGACAGGCAGCCACCAGCTCGATAAGCAGAGAAACTGGATTCTCCCCTCAGACTCTCCAGAGCAATCGGTCCTGCTGACACCCTCACTTCAGTGAAACTGACTTAGGCATCCAACCTCCAGTACTATAAGAGAAAACAATTTTTTGTTGTTTTAAGCTACTACGTTTTTGGTCATTTGTTAAAGAGCCCCAGGAAACTAATATGGGCTCCTTCTCTAATCATTGTGACTACCTCTCTGGACTTGAGCTGCTCACACCCCCCTCCTGGGGGGATTGATGGAGTAAGGAACACTTGCTTGTATCCTTTGCCACATTATCTATCCCCTGAGTTAGCAAAATTACAGCGAATTCAGCAAAGGATCCCAGCCTCCTTCTAAACTAGACTTTCAGCTTTCTGACATCTCTGTTCTCCCCTGTTCTTAGTCATCCTCCTGGATTCAAAAGCCTCCCAGGCGGAGCTGGGCTGGACTGCACTGCCGAGTAATGGGGTAGGTGTAAAACTGTCCCTCCCTGACCCAGGGATCCTCTAGTAGCTTGAAATTCAGTCCCTTCAGGTCCCTATGGTTCCATCAGATCAAAACACACCTGAGAGTGTGTGATCTCATGATACCCTGGTGTCAAGCCAGAGGGGCCTATTAGAAATGTTGAGTCTTGAGCTGGGCATGGTGGTGCATGCTTGTAATCCCAGTACTTTGGGAGGCGGAGACCAGAGGACCGGGTTCGCGGATAGCCTCAGCGCTCTCTCTCTCTCTCTCTCTCTCTCTCTCTCTACTTAGTGAGACCCTCCGCAACTTCATGAGACCCGGTTTCAAAATAAAGTATAAAAAATAGGGCCGGGGGTGTAGCGCGGAGGTAGAACGCCCCTGGGTTCAATCCCCGGTACTGCAAAAAAAAAAAAATGTTGAGTCTTCAATTAGTTAAAGGGACAAATAAATAAATAAACAATTCAGGAGAGAACTGGCTGTGTCTAGGAACAAAAAATGTGGCATCTGGATGGAGCTGATGCTGGAGAGTGCCTTTCACCTAGTAGATCCTCCAAGTGGTGTTGTCAATTGATTGACAGAACAAGCAAGACTTGGAGTCCTAAGAGAGCCTTGAGAACTTGGGGTATAGCAGCAGCTTGGTGTAGTGGAAAAATGAGGAGTCAAGAGACTCCAGCTACTAGTCCTAGCTCTACCACTAACTCAGGGTACACACCTAGTTAAGTCACTCTCCCTCTGGAACCTCAGTTTTCCCATTCATAAAAATAAGCATTGGTAGCTGGGTGTGGTGGCGCATGCCAAGTAATCCCAGTACTTGGGAGGCTAAGACAGAAGTCTCACTGCAGGTTTGAGGTCAGCTTCAGCAACTTAGGGAGATCCTAAGCAACTTAGTAAGACCCTGGTTCAAAATAAATAGATAAAAAGGGCTGGGGAGAGCTGGGCATGGTGGGACACATCTGTAATCCCGCTACTTGGGAGGCTGAGACAGGAGGATCACAGGTTCAAGGACAGCCACAGAAAGTTGTGAGACTCTCATCAACCTAGTGACACCCTGTTTCCAAATAAAAATTTAAAAAATAGGGCTGGGGTTGTAGCTCGGAGATAGAATGTCCCTAGATTCGATACCACACATACACAAAAAGGGTTGGAGGTGTAGCACTCTATAAGCAGAATGCCCCTGGGTTCAATCCCCAGTACAAAAAAAGAAAAAAAAAATCAGCAACAGAAGATTAGCATGGCCCCTGCTCAAGGATGACATATGTTCTGTAGTTTAAAAAGAAAAAGGATTGGACTCATTTGTTTCCAAGTTCTTCTTAGCTCTGCATTTTATAATTATAGGGGTGTGTATGGTAGTGGGAGGGGAGGTAGAAGATAAAAAGATGGAGAGAAGAGAGTTTCGGTCCCAGTCACTGCTAGCGCTTGACTTTCTGGAGCACCTTGGCCCTGAGCTGTCCACCTCTGTACTCTTGCTCCAGTGGGAGGAGATCAGCGGCGTGGACGAACACGACCGTCCCATCCGCACATACCAAGTGTGCAACGTGCTGGAGCCCAACCAGGACAACTGGTTGCAGACTGGCTGGATCAGCCGCGGTCGCGGGCAGCGCATCTTCGTGGAGCT
This sequence comes from Glis glis, assembly GCA_004027185.1. Taxonomy (NCBI): domain Eukaryota; kingdom Metazoa; phylum Chordata; class Mammalia; order Rodentia; family Gliridae; genus Glis; species Glis glis. The sequence goes on along the minus strand of PVJS01020075.1, from coordinate 15,171 downwards.
GCAGTTCACGCTGCGTGACTGCAGCAGCATCCCCGGCGCCGCGGGAACTTGCAAGGAGACCTTCAATGTCTACTACCTGGAAACCGAGGCCGACCTGGGCCGCGGGCGTCCCCGCCTGGGAGGCGGCCGACCCCGCAAGATCGACACGATCGCGGCTGACGAGAGCTTCACGCAGGGCGACCTGGGCGAGCGCAAGATGAAGCTGAACACCGAGGTGCGGGAGATCGGCCCGCTGAGCCGGCGGGGTTTCCACCTGGCCTTCCAGGACGTGGGCGCATGCGTGGCGCTGGTGTCCGTGCGCGTCTACTACAAGCAGTGCCGCGCCACCGTGCGGGGCCTGGCGGCGTTCCCCGCCACCGCGGCCGAGAGCGCCTTCTCCACGCTGGTGGAAGTGGCCGGAACATGCGTGGCACACTCGGAAGGGGACCCCGGCAGCCCCCCACGCATGCACTGCGGCGCTGATGGCGAGTGGCTGGTGCCGGTGGGCCGCTGCAGCTGCAGCGCAGGATTCCAGGAACGTGGCGACATCTGCGAAGGTATCCTGCGGGCTGGGAGGGGCGGGGCAGGAGCACAGTTGGGAGGGAGGGTGCTCTAGATGAAAGAGCAGGAGGGGCGGGGCAGGAGGAGTCCTGGGCTCTGGAGCTGGCAGCCCTGACGTTCTGTGGAAATTCTAGTGGGTCGGGTCAGGACCAGTGAGTGAAGTTACAAAGTGGTGAATTGCACTCCATATAAGGAGGCGTTAATTAGGGACTTATGATAGGCACCTCACACAGGCCTTCTCCTTTATTTGCTGGGCAATAAAATCATCATTTTTCCTATTTCACAGGCACGAAACAGCCCCAAAGTTATCAGCTCACTTGCAGAGATAGAAAACGGGGAGCCAGGATTTGAATCTGGGTTTGCCCAGCTCGAGTTCTTTCTATTACACCAAGCTGCGTCCCCTGTGCATAAGAAAGCTCTGCAGCAGCGGGAGCTTTGTGCTACATTGCAGGCAGTTAGCTCCTGCTCACACCTCCTCTACTGTAGCAGAACCCCCCCCCCATAACAAGGCAGAGATGGCAGGGGGCTTTCTTAAGCTCAAGAGAGTGAGAAATTGTACTAACTATAAAAATCCCACTCAACTTGCTCAACTAGGATCAGTGTGTCCTCTGGGGGAGATCCTCCATGGTGGGGTTTTTGCTGGGTTCTCAGGTCTGTGGGGGCTCTAGGAACAGACCTCTTCTCTCCCAGTCTTTGGAAATGGAGCGGAAGGATGGGGTCATGGATGCGTGCATTTAATGTAGGAAGATCAAGGGATGTATTTTCTAAGCCAGGTCCTTTTCTGGGTGCCAGGGCAACAGAAATGACTCAGACACAGTCCCAGCCCTTGAGAAGCTCACATCTACATGGAGAGAGGCAAAGATTAAAAAATCACAAGAGGGTGACATATGTCATAACAGAGCGATAGAGTGTGTGTGTGCGTGGGGCGGGGTGACAGGAGGAAGCGACTAAACTTACTCTCATTCCTTTGTTCAGCCATCCATTCAACATGAGTTGAGGACATACTGGCTGCATTTATTCAGGTCTTATTACATATACATAGCTGAATGCCACCCTGGGGAAATTGTGTGGAAGAGACTCAGAGGCAAGAACCTTCCTGAGTGCTCCAGGCATGGTTAGGATCCAGTTCCTGACAGTGGACCCAGCATGCATTTCACCCTCTATTTCTGTACTTATCCAGGGTATGCAGTGATCTACTTGTCTGTATTTCCACCACTGGACTAGGAACTTCATGAGCTCAGGCTCAGGTCTTTTATTAGTCTCAGCAGCCTCGGTGTCCTTAGCAGGATATAGTGTGTGGGAGGTGCTCAGTGGAAATGTACTGAGTGAACAAGTGTGACCATGGGGTGTGATACGTATGCACAGAGCAGAGGAAGCATGGAGAAGGGAGAACCCAATTCTAAGGCTGGAGGGAGTTTCCCAGAGAAAGTGAGAAGGCCTTCATTCCAGGCAGCAGAGAACATTCTGAGCTTAGGGATTGTGTGCAAAGGCATGGCAGCAGGAAGGGACAGAACATGCTTAGTGCTAAATAAGTGTGGCTTGAGTCAAGGGCACAGGGGAGTGGTATGAGGAGTGACGAGGCTGGGGAGCTGCAGGGGCCAGTCACGAAGGGGTCATGAATGTTGGGATTAAATAGCATAAGCTTTATGTTTTTGACTGATGGGGAGAGATCCAACATGTTCAGTTTATATTTTCGAAAGATCACTCAAGGCCAGGCATGGTGGTACATGCTTGTAATCCTAGTACTTGGGAGGCTGAGACAGGAGGAGCACAGTTTTGCGGCCAGCCTCAGCAACTTAGTGAGGCCCTCTGCAACTTAGTGAGACCCTGTTTCAAAATAAAGAATAAAATAGGGCTGGGGGTGTAGCTTAGAGGGAGAATTCCCCAGGGTTCAATCCCCAGTAACACACACACGCATGCACACACACACACACACACACACACACACACACATACACACACTCACTCAAGCTGCAATAGCAAAGACAGGATTGGAGAGGGAAGGATGAGAAGCCAGAAGATGAGGAAAGAAGATGGTACAATCATACAGGAGAAAGAGAATGACCCCAAAGAGATCCTTGAAAGATGAGGATGGATGCGATCAGGAGATGACATTTAAAGCACTTAGTGACATCTGCTACAGGAGGAGAAAGTGGCCTCCTTTGACTTATATGCTGCTGGGGATTTGAATGGATGGAGGGACTGTCCACTGGGTACAGAACACAGGATGTGGATGGACAGGTGCATCCAAGTGGAGGTAGCTAGAAAGTGGGGCTGGGGTACGTCAACACAGATACTACTTGAAGCTCTGGGTGTGGTTGGAAAAAACCAGGGAGGAAGAAGCAAGAACCCCAACAATGAAGACTCATAGAACAGCACTATTTAAGGAGAAGTAGAAAAAACAGAGTCCATAAAAAAGACTGAAAGCCAGGCGTGGTGGCACACACTTGTAATCCCAGTACTTGGGAGGCTGAGACAGGAGGAACGCAGGCTCGTGGCCAGCCTCAGCTACTTAGTGAGGCCCTCCGCAACTTAGTGAGACCCTGTTTCAAAATAAAGAATATAGCTTGTAGGGATATAGCTTGGAAGGAGAATTTCCCTGGGTTCAATCCCCAGTACCACACAAAAAATTAAAGAATGAAAAATATGGCTGGGGGTGTAGCTTGGAAGTAGAATGCCCCTGGGTTCAATCCCCGGTACCACAAAAAGAAAAAAAAAATGACTGAGAAGGAGCAGTGAGAGGTGGGAGGACAGCCAGGAGTGGGTGATCTCAAGAGCCCAGGAAATAGCTGGTGTGGGGGCACTCGCCTGTAACCCTGGTACTTGGGAGGCTGAGACAGGAGGATTGCAGATTCAAGGACAGCCTCAGCAATTTAGGAAGACCATCAGCAACTTAGAGAGACCCTGTTTTGAAATAAAAATATAGCTCAGAGGTAGAGTGGCCCTGGGTTCAATCCCAAGTAACACACACACACACACACACACACACACACACACACACACACACACGGGAGATTAAGATATCCAGGAGGGAGTCACACCTACAGTGTGGGTGAGCAGTCAGATACATTGGGGATTGGACAATGTCCACTTGGTGGCCTTGGTGAGAGCAGTTTCAGCTGAGTGATGGAAAAACCAGATCTCAGTAGGTTGAGGGATGAAGGATATTGGGGAACTAAAGTCAGGGAATCTAGAGCCTAGATTTGAAGGGAAGGAGAAGAGGTGGCATCTTCAGGAGGGCATTGGGTTGAAAGAGAATATGTGTGTGTATACCTATCATTTGAACATAGAGGACTTCTATTGTATGCTGAAAGAAAGAGCTAGAGGGGTACCACACATGTGTGTGTGTGTGTGGGGGGGTCTTCTCCAGAGGGAAGGAGTATTTTATTACTAATATGAAATAAAATTGTTGGTACATGTTGCTGATAAAAAGCAGGCCAACTTTTGATCCATTTATGATTGTTTTAAAATACTCTATAGTCAGGCCGGGCGTGGTGGCGCACGCTTGTAATCCCAGTACTTTAGGAGGCGGAGACTGGAGGATCCGGGTTCACGGCCAGCCTCAGCTCTCTCGCTCTCTCTCTCTCCCTGTCTCTCTCTCTCTCTCTCTCTCTCTCTCTCTCTCTCTCTCTCTCTCCTTTGTGAGGCCCTCCGCAACTTCGCGAAACCCAGTTTCAAAATAAAGTATAAAAAATAGGGCCGGGGGCATAGCGCGGAGGTAGAACGCCCCTGCATTCAATCCCCAGTACCGCAAAAAAAAAAAAAATACTCTATAGTCAATGCCCTTATTCCCTGAACCCCAAATGGACCTCCTTTACTGTTCCACCTCTTGTCATGTCCCTGGAAAGAGGCAGCAGGGGAGATGAAGGATGGCAGGTGGTCTTTGAGGAGGTAAGACAGGGATGGAGATGGAGAGGCTGGCCTTCCACAGGAAGTATCTCATCCTCTCCTCCAGGACTGGAGTGAAGGAGGAGAGGGAAGATGGGTGTGGAGGGAGGAGATTGTGGGTTTTGATGGCCAGATGTGGAGGAAAGTACCAACCAATGGCCTCTCTTCTCCCTGTGAGGTGGGAGGGAGACATCTGTATCAGTGGACAGTCAGATCCTTGTATGTTCTGTTCGCTGATGTATGTCTTTAGAGCCTAGAATAGCACCTGGCTTATAGTAGATGACAAAAACCATTTGTTGAATGAATGGATTAGGGGCTGGAGGAAAAGGTTTGTGTCCACTTTCCTGGAAGATACACATACACATTTTTCCACTTCTGGTTTGTGCTGAGCTCCCTCGCTTTGGGCTGAGACCAGACAAAAGCCACCTGTAATGGCATGGCCTCTGTCCTGGGGAGTGGGGAGCTGGGGAGGTACCCAGGTAAAAATTTCTAAGGGAGGCGCTATTTGAACTGGGTTTCAGAGAAACACAGAACTAGATTGTCAGGAGAAAGCTGGTTAAGATGTTATAGGATAAGCCGGGCGTGGTGGCGCACGCTTGTAATCCCAGTACTTGGGAGGCTGAGACTGGAGGATCCGGGTTCACGGCCAGCCTCAGCTACTTAGTGAGGCCTCCGCAACTTAGTGAGACCCTGTTTCAAAATAAAGAATAAAAAATAGGGCTGGGGATGTAGCTCGGAGGTAGAATGCCCCTGGGTTCAATCCCCGGTACTGCCAAAAAAAAAAAAAAGATATGAAAACAAGAGCTTGGTGTGGCAGGGGCAGGGTGACTGGCAGTTGGGAGCTGCTGGAGATTTAGGGAGGGAATAGCAAGTTTGGGCCTTCCAAGTATCTTCTGTAACTAAATACAACTCCTCCTCTCGAATGATGGATGGATATGGAGAGGGGATAGAGCTAAGATGTTCTTTCCCGTTTTTTTTTTTTTTTCGGCACCGGGGATTGAACCCAGGGGCGTTCTACCTCCGCGCTACACCCCCGGCCCTATTTTTTATACTTTATTTTGAAACCAGGTCTCACGAAGTTGCGGAGGGCCTCACTAAGTAGGGGGAGGCAGACATGGAGAGAGAGAGAGAGAGAGAGAGAGAGAGAGCAAGCTGAGGCTGGCCGCAAACCCGGATCCTCCGGTCTCCGCCTCCCAAAGTACTGAGATTATAAGCATGCGCCTGGCGCCCTCCTGTTTTTTTTTTTTTTTTTTTTTTTTACTCTTGTTCCTCTTCTCTTAGCCATCAGAGGAATTAGAGAATGAATTCAGGTTTTCCTTTGGGAGAAAAATCAAGGCATATAACCTGCATCTTCAAATCTCTGTGGGACTTCCTTGGCACTGAGGGACAGACGCAGATGTTTTCTGAGGCCCTGCAGGGCACACTGAGACCCTGTGAGGGGGTGGTACAAGGGGGATTACAGACAGCGAGACTAATTTGGGCCCTTCCTAACTGACCCATGGAGGCAGCCTCTGAAGGGGGTGAGCTCCCCATTATGAAGTATATGAGCAAAGACTACAGCTCCTGCTAGGAAGACTGCAGGAGGACCAGGCCAGTGGGAGCTGAACTAGATGCCCCCTGACATGTGGACTCTGACCTTGAGGAAGGGAGGCAGGTGCTGGCTGTCAGGAATCCCTTTCCTAGTCTGCTCTTCAACACAAACCTCTTCTAAACAGACCTCTAGGAACAGTGATAACAGCTGCCTCCGATAGGACCTGCAGGCCCCATTGTCCTATGGGAGGGAGAAGGGGAGGAGGCTTCCCACTCTCCAGCGCCCTGAGCCCTGCAAACAGGGTGGCCTCTTCAGGTCCTAGCCCCCTCACTTATTCCAAGACACAAGTGGGCGGAGCGTGATTATTATTCCCACTTGACTGTTTCTTGAGGCCAGAGAGGCACCAGGAGTGGTCTAGCTACCATTGCAGTCGAGGCCTCCTGAGTCCCCGGCCACCCACCAGGCCACAATGGTAGCTGGCCCCAGGCTTTACTGTGAAGGCAGGGACTCCACAAGGCTCTGGGGTTGCTGAGATCCTCCCTAATGCTGTATTGCCCAGGACTCTGGGCAAGATGGACCCTCCCAGGCCTGAGTCTTCCAGACAATGGAAATCTTTGGCCAGACAATTCTTCCTGGGGGCTGATCCCCATCCCTGCTGTTGTAGCCTGTCTTCTCGTGCTGGAGAGCAGCCAGCCTTCCACCACCAGCCAAACTAGAGGGAAGGCCCAGGGAGCAAGGTGAGAACCACCCAGCTCTGAGAGGAGGGGCCGGGAGCCACTGCATTCCTCCCTAGCCCAGCTGGTGAGAAATTTTAAAAGTGGGTGTTTATTAGTTTTCACTTCAGGCCTGTGAGGGAGGAACAGTAATTACTACCATTATTGTGTAAAAGTAGCCCCTGAGAGGTTTACATGTTTCATCTCAGTTCATCTTCCAGCAGCTGTGTTGAGGTGGGTATTCTTCGCAAGGCTCAGAGAGGTCAACATACATGCCCAAGGCCACATAGCAAGTAAGTGGTGTGGCTCAGCTACAAATCCCAGTTGTTTATAGACATAAATGCCTGTGTGCTCTTAGCAGCCCGGCTCTGGGTGGAGCCAGGGAAGCCAGAGAAGCAAAGTAACTGAGTATGTGTCAAGACTAGAACCGGCCTGACTCACGGCGGAAACTTTCAAGGTGTCTGCGCTCCCTCACCCCCATCCGCTTGGCTGGCTCCACTTCTAAACTGGAGCCCAGAGTGTGGGGATTTATGACACACCAATTCCAAAGGACCATGGTGGGAGGACGAGCTTTGACAGCAGTGTGTCTGTGTGTGTGTCACATGCACCAGCAGGGGCGTGCATGTGTCTGTCCCTGGGAAACTGGGTCCAGCCCTCAGAGCTCTGCTCTTTTAGCCTCTTCCTCGCATTGGGACTGCAAAGTTTGGCTTGTTTGCTTCTCAGGGGCCTCAGAGCAGTGTGAGTGAGCTTGGCTTGGAAACCCAGTAGCTGTGGACACCAGGTAGCTGATTTGTGTGTGTGTGTGTGTGTGTGTGTGTGGTACTGGGGTTTGAACCCAGGGACGTTCGACCTCCAAGCTACACCCCAACCCTATTTTATTTATTTTTTTATTTTGAAACAGGGTCTCGCTAGGTTGATGAGAGTGTCACTACTTGCTGAGGCTGTCCTCGAACCTGCGATCCTCCTGTCTCAGCCTCCCAAGTACTGGGATGACAGGCATGCACCTCCATGACAGCTGATCCAACCTCTCTGAATTTTAGTTTCCTCCTTTGTCAAAGTGGAGATGATGTCATACCTCATCAATAGTTATGAGGATCAAAAGAATTAACAGAAGTAAGATATTTCAGCGCTTCCTGCCCACACAGAGCATTTACTAAGTTAGGTAATACTAGGTTGTCCAGGAGCTGCCACCCCAGGGGGCCCACGCTGGAGGAGCTGAGTCCCTATCACAGGGACATAAACCCCGCCCTTTGTGGGGCAGGCAGGAAAGGGGGGTTGTGGAGGAGCCCCCTCCTCAACGGCCCCTCTCCGCAGCCTGCCCCCCAGGGTTTTACAAGGTGTCCCCGCGACGGCCACTCTGCTCGCCGTGCCCGGAGCACAGCCGGGCTCTGGAAAGCGCCTCCACCGTCTGCGTGTGCCAAGACAACTACGCGCGCTCACCCACCGACCCGCCGTCAGCCTCCTGCACCCGTGAGTGCCCCTGGCTGCATGGCGGAGGGTGGGGCGCTGGGGGCCCTCAATAAAGGCATGATCCAGCCGGGGTGAGGACAGGGGCTCCAACTGGGGGTCGCGGGGCCAGCGACCAGGGATGCCAGGTGCAGGGAGGGAAGCCCGGTGGGGATAGAGACCGAGGAGTTGCAAGAGCCAGGACCGCAGGGAGAATCCAGAGGGAGGCATGAGGTTGGGATTCTCCGCGGGTCCTGGCCAGGAGTGCCCTCCCCCTCTCTCTCGTCCCCCACCCCGGAGGGCGGCTCCCGCCCCTTGCGCCCCCTGTTCTCGGCCCCCCGACTCCCATCCTCGTGCCCGCTCTATCTCCTCCCATCGCGGACTGCCCCTCCCGGCCACGCCCCGGCCCTGGCCGGTCCCCGCGCGCCCGTGCCCGCCCCTGCATCCCCTCGCCCTCACGCCCCGGGCGCCCCCTTTGCCCCGTGCCGCCAGGGCCGCCGTCCGCGCCGCGGGACCTGCAGTACAGCCTGAGCCGCTCGCCGCTGGCGCTGCGGCTGCGCTGGCTGCCGCCCGCCGACTCCGGGGGCCGCTCCGACGTCACCTACTCGCTGCTGTGCCTGCGCTGCGGCCGCGACGGCCCGGCGGGAGCATGCGAGCCGTGCGGGCCGCGCGTGGCCTTCGTGCCGCGCCAGGCCGGCCTGCGGGAGCGCGCCGCCACGCTGCTGCACCTGCGGCCCGGGGCGCGCTACACCGTGCGCGTGGCCGCGCTCAACGGCGTCTCGGGCCCGGCGGCCGCCGCGGGAGCCACCTACGCGCAGGTCACCGTCTCCACCGGGCCCGGGGGTAAGGCCCGCCCCGCAGCCACCCCAAATAGACCGCCGTGCAAGCACCCAGCACCCCCCGGGAGTCGAGGTCACCCCTACACCCCGAGCCCGGTGTCCCCCAAGACCCCGAGGGAGGGATGGGGATGCAGGTGACTCCTTGCTAGTGGATCGCAGAGGATGTGAGCTGCTCAAGACCGCGGGGTGGCCAGGCGTGGGGGCGCGCGATTGTAATCCCAGTCCTTGGAGGATCGCAGGTTCGCGGCCAGCCTCAGCTACTTAGTGAGGCCCTCCGCAACTTAGTGAGACCGTGTTTCAAAATAAAGAATAAAAAAATAGGGCTGGGGGTGTAGCTCGGAGGTAGAATGCCGCTGGGTTCAATCCCCAGTACCGCAATAAATAAATAAATAAATAAATAAATGGGAGATACTGGGTGCCCTCCTTTCCCATGGCCACTGCGCAGACCCGTGTCCCACACCCAGCTCTGCAGACGACCTGCCTCTAATTTCCCGTGCAAAAAGAAATGGAAAGCCGGGCGTGGTGGTGCACGCTTGTAATTCCAGTACTTTGGGAGGCCGAGACCGGGGGATCCGGGTTCGCGGCCAGCCTCAGTTCTCTCTCTCTCTCTCTCTCTCTCTCTCTCTCCCTGTCTCTCCTTAGTGAGGCCCTCCGCAACTTCGTGAGACCCGGTTTCAAAATAAAGTATAAAAAATAGGGCCGGGGTAGTGCAGAGGTAAAACGCCCCTGAGTTCAATCCCTGGTACTGCAAAAAAAAAAAAAAAAATATATATATATATATATATATATATATATGGAAAGGTTTGTCTTTCCTTTTCAAAAATTGCAGTCGGTGCCAGGCACAGTGACACACGCCTGGAATCCCAGTACTTGGTAGGCTGAGACAGAAGGATTGCAGGTTCAAAGCCAGGCTCAGCAAGTTAGTGAGACCCTCAGCAACTTAGCAGACCCTGTTTCAAAATAAAAAGGACTGGGGGTATAGCCTGGAGGTAGAATGCCTCTAGATTCAATCCCCAGTACAAAGGAAAAAAATTGCAATAGGAGCAGAATCATAGTTTCTTTCCTTCTGTTTCAGAAAGAGGGGTCCTGTTGTGTGTCCCCCCTTCCCACACTGGCCACCCTCTTTTCTGGCCCTGGAAAAGGGCAGGAAAGCAGGCAAGGTCAGACTGTTGGGTAACAGAACCCACCGGCCAGAGCACTTCTGAGTCTGGAATTGAGATGAATAAATGAAGAGCTGCCACCTTTTATTCTACACCTTCCCTCACTCTTGACATTTACTTTTGATTTGTCTTTCAGCCAGTGTACACTTTGAAGTAATCCCTCAAGTGTCCTTTGCAAGAAAGATAAGTGAGTGGTAGGGTTTCTGAGTCTTTTCCTATCTGAGGAGATGTGATTGGTTTGTGACCCTACTTCTCTGTCTTTGTGACCTGACTTCCCTGTCTTCTGGCAGTTGTATTGCCAGAGAAGAAGTCAAAGGCTAGGGTTATTTTCATTCTTTCACAAGTAACTTGGGTGTATATATGTGTACACACACCAGTGTTTGAATAATTCCTTAACCGACTGATGAAAGTTAAAATTTAAATCACTATGGATTTCTTCTCATTGAGTTTGGCTGGAACACAAGTAAACCTTTTGATCTGCATAACTTTTTATTCCTGGAAAAGTTTTCTTCACTTATTGCTTTGAATAGAATTTCTGATAGCCCTAGTATATCTCTTAAGACTCTCTCTAAGCCTTAGGTTGTACATCCATTTTCTGATTCTCAAATCTTGTCACTTCCTTTATCATTTTTAGCTCTTAATCCATTTTTGCTGCCTTTTGAGAGAGATTTCCCAATATGCTTGGTTTTCTGGAATAACAGTTCTGTTCTTTATATCTTTGTTGTGATTTAACCCTTGCTGTTGCATTTACATTTTAAAAAATACAGTATAGAAGCCAGGCGTGGTGGCGCACACTTGTAATCTCAGTACTTGGGAGGCTGAGACAGGAGGATCGCAGGTTCGAGGACAGCCTCAGCTACTTAGTGATGCCCTCTCCAACTTAGTGAGACCCTGTTTCAAAATAAAGAATAAAAGCCGGGCGTGGTGGCACACGCTTGTAATCCCAGTACTTGGGAGGCGGAGACCGGAGGATCCGGGTTCGCGGCCAGCCTCACCTACTTAGTGAGGCCCTCCGCAACTTCGTGAGACCTGGTTTCAAAAATAAAGGATAAAAAATAGGGCCGGGGGTGTAGCCCGGAGGTAAAATGCCCCTGGGTTCAATCCCTGGTACTGCAATAAATAAATAAATAAGTAAATAAATAAATAAATAAAAAATAAAAAGTAGGGCTGGGGATGTAGCTCAGAGGTAGAATGCCCCTGGGTTCAATCCCTAGTACCGCAAAAAAATTACAGTATAGAAAAATAAAAGCACTGTACCCAGCTAATAATAACATTAATAGTTGTTTATGTATGGGCAATAAGATTATGACCAGCTTAAAATTTTTATTTTGAGCCAACATGGTGGTGCACACCTGTAATCCCAGTACTTGGGAGGCTGAGACAAGAGGATCATAGGTTTGAGGCCAACCTCAGCAACTTAGAGAGATGCTGTTTCAAAACAAAATAGTAAAATAAAATAAAATAGGACTGGGGATATAACTTGGAGGTAGAACAATGCCCCTGGGTTCAATCCCTAGTACCAAAATTTTTTTTTTCATTTTGAGACATGGTTTCATTAAATTGCCCAGGCTACTTTACTTTACTATAAAATCCCTTTTCTAAGCCAGTTGCAGTGGTTCCTGGCCTTTTTATTATGAAATAGGACCTCACTGCCAGGCATGGTGGTGCACACCTGTAACCCCAGTACTTGGGAGGCTGAGACAGGAGGATCACAGGTTTGAAGATAGCCTCAGCAGCTTAGTGAGACCCTGTTTCACAGTATTGAGAATTGAACCCAGAGGGGTTCTATCTCTGAGCTTTGCCCCCAGCCCCCCCCCTTTTTTGTGGTACTGGGAATTGAGCCCAGGGGCATTCTACCTCCAAGCTGCACCTCCAGCCCTATTTTATTTTTATTTTGAAACAGGGTCTTGCTAGGTTGATGAGAGTCTCACTACTTGCTGGGGCTGTCCTTGGACCTGCAATCAATCATACTGGGATTATAAGCATTTGCCACCACACTGCGGGTGAGACCCTGTTTCAAAAATAAAAGAAAAAAATAGGGCTGGGGGTGTAGCTTGGATAGCATGCCCCTGGGTTCAATCCCCAGTACCGCAAAAATAAATAAATATAAAAAATATAAATAAATAAAATAAAGTAGGGCTAGGTGTGTAGCTCTGGGTTCAATTCCAAGTACCACAACAAATAAATTAATAGGACTGGGGGTGTAGCTCAGAGACAGAGTATTCTTGGGTTCAATCCCCAGTATGAAAATAAAGAAATAAAATCCTTTTTATAATACATGTAATACTGATTTTTATCTGACATTTCATATTAATAATCCCATTGTTTTGATATAGATGTAAATACTCTTTTATTTCCATTTTATTAATAAAAATACTGAGATTCTAGGCAGGTACAGTGGTGCATGCTCATAGTCCTAGATAATCAGGAGGCTGAGGCAAGAGGATCCCTTGAGCCTAGAAGTTTGAAGCCAACCTGGGCAACATAATGAGACAACTTCTTCTCCCTTCTTTTTCCTTCTTCCTTCTTCCTTCTCGATTCTCTTCCGCCTCTTCCTCCTCCTCCTCTTCCTCCTCCTCTTCCTCCTCCTCCTCCTCCTCCTCCTCCTCCTCCTCCTCCTCTTTCTTTGTTGTACTGGGGATTGAACGCAGGGGCATTCTACCTCCAAGCTACACCCTAGCCCTAATTTTTATTTTTTATTTTGAAACAGGGTCTCACTAAGTTGCAGAGGGCCTCACTGAGTTGCTGAGGCTGGCCGTGAACCTGTGATCCTTCTGTCTCGGCCTCCCTAGTACTGGGATTACAAGCACGAGCAACCACACCCAGCTAACAAGACCTCTTCTTAATAAAAAAAAAAAATACTAAACTTTTATTGACAGTGCTGCTCTGTGTCTGGCATTGTGCAATATGATTTTCTACATTAATTCATTGAAATGGAATGATATTCATCTTTCAAATGACCAAACTGAGGCTGGAGAGGCCTAGAGAGATTGGTGTTTGAATCCAAATCTGTCTGTCACCAAAGCCCTACTTATTTAACTCCTAGGCCACATAATGATTCCGCTTTTTACTGAACAACTTCTCCTCCTCCTCTTCCTTCTCTTTCATTGAACCTAGGGGCACTCTACCACTGACCTACATCCCCAGACCTTTGTATTTTTTATTTTAAGATAGGGTCAGCCAGGAGTGGTGGCACATGCCTGTAATCCCAGTACTTGGGAGGCTGAGACAGGTAGATTGAAGGTTGAAAGGCAGCCTCAGCAACTTAGACCCTGTTTCCAAATAAAAAATAAAGTAGAGCTGGGGGTGTAGCTCAGAGGTAGAATGCTCCTGGCTTCAATTCCCAGCACCACACACACACACACACACATACACACACACACACACACACACACACACACACACACACAAAAGATAGAGTCTGGCTTCCAACTTGTAACCCTCATTCCTCAGCCTCCCCAGTCTCTAGGTTTATAGGAGTGTGCTACCATGCCTGGATTTTTGCTGAAGTTCTTTTCAAAAATCAAGAGTGGATATTAATATTATAACATATTTCTTAAGTATCTTACAAAAAACGACCACATTTTTTTTTCCTTTGACCTGTTGGTATGATGATATCCACCTGGATTTCAGGATTAGTAATGGATTTTTCAAAATGAACTCTCTTCATTCTGGTTTATACCCTACTGAATATGAGTATATTATACTTTTAATATTTTGCTGAATTTATTTGCTTATTTTTTAAGATTTTCTTCCTACATTTATAATCTTTGATTATGTTCTTCTAATTTATACTAGAAATATGTGTGTATTATATATATATATATGTATTTATATATATATATGTATTTATATATATATATATATATATATATATATATATAATTTTTTTATGTTGGGGATGTACCCAGGCTTTGCATAGGCAAGTGCTCTCCCACTGAGCTACACCTTCAGCCCAAGAAATGTGTTTTTAAAAACTTTCCTTAAGCTGGGCATGGTGAGGCATGCTTGTAATCCTAGTACTTGGGAGGCTGAGACAGGAGGATCGCAGATTTGAGGACAGTCTCAGCATTAGTGAGACTCTCATCAACCTAGTGAGACCCTGTTTCCAAATAAAAATAAAATAGGGCTGGGGGTGTAGCTCAGAGGTAGAATGCCTCTGGGTTCAATCCCCAATGCCACATACACACACACACACAAACTCCTTAGAGGCGGGCATGGTGCACACCTGTAATCCCAGTACTTGGGAGGCTGAGACAGGAGGATTGTAGGTTCAAGACCAACCTCAGCAACTTAGTGAGGTCCTCCACAATTTATTTTAAACCCTGTTTCCAAATAAAATAGGGCTGGGGGTAGAATGCCTTTGGGTTCAATCCCTAGTACCACAAAAAGAAAAGGAAAAAATAATAAGGGCCTGGGTATGGCTCCAAGGTAGAATGCCCCTGGGCTCAATCCCTAGTACCACATACACACACAAAAAATCTTCATTGGCTTTATTTCCCATTCTAGAATCAAGCAACACTTCTTTCCATAAAAATAGAATAAGTGTTCCCCTGGACTGAGAAGTTGATTTTATAGACAGAGAAGGACTGAAAAAAGCAGAACAAAGAACAAAAATTAGATTGGTATTTCAAAGTAACTTTCCTTGAAAGGCAGGGACAGAAGATGGAACAATAGATAAATAACTGATTGGTTAACATCAGGTTACTTCAGATGATTTTTTTGTTTGTGAGGATTAAAGGATATAAGGATTAAATCGGAGCTTCAATGTGATGCCAATTACAACTGGCCTGTTTGGGAATTTGGGTTGTCATCTCTTTTCTGATTTCTTGGAAGGTCAGATAACAATTCAGTTTGGGTGTGGTGATGTGTAACTTTAACATGGGTGATTCCATTTAGATTTTTTAGGCTAGTTTATTGGGGCCTAGTATAGAATCCTAGTCCAAAACAGTGGCCTCCTGTAATTTTTTTTTTTTTTCGGTACCGGGGATTGAACACAGGGGCGTTCTACCTCCGCGCTACACCCCTGGCCCTATTTTTTTATACTTTATTTT